>JBBPBP010009778.1:43768709-43784151 GCA_037974735.1 Cicer chorassanicum
TATATCTTAGACTTCAAGTTTCCAATAGTATTTTTAATAAGGTTTACAGTAGTCATTTTAATAAATATGTATTGTACACTTAAAGCTTACAATTTTTACAAAATTTTAAATCATCGGTATTCATTTTTTTCCCATGAACTTCGAGTATACATATTTTACCACAAATATTTAGTCCAAAACAAGAAAACGTAGGCGTACACACTACTAGTTATAGGGTGCATAAGGAGCCATAAAGTGATTTGTTGGTTCAAATGACTTAGAGCGACAAAAAGCTTATGACTTCAATTTTTTTTTCTAATAAAAATTAACAATTTCTATTTAAAAAAATGGTAGAGTTGGTATATTTAACAATTTTCTTTTCTATTTAACCCTATGAAGTTGAATCTTGATGGCGGAGATTAATTGATCCATAGCATATATCCTGCGCATGAAATTATATCGGGCCTGGTCAGATGGCCCAATCCAGAAAAAGGAATTAAAAAAATTTAAAAAAAATTGGCATTTGGAATCGATCAATCTTTTCGTCAAACATGAGCTGGTTAATGCCACTGATCTTAAGTTTTTGTTTTTTAAAGCACTGATCTTAAGTTTGACTCGAGGCTTTCGGTTTATTTACATTATTGATGATGGTGATGATGAGGACGATCTACAACAAACATTATTGTTGGTTAATATACTAAACTTAACTGATAATTTGTTCTATCTTAAAAAATATACATCGACAATAAAATCATTGTGGCATATTATGGCATCATAAGATTTAATATTGATATCAATAGAAACCAAAATACAATTTGCAGAAATCCACATGACAAAGCATTAATGGGCTCATTCAAAATCCAAATCCCAACTTTGCCACCCATGCATGTAGCATAACTTTTCAAAGGTTATGTAGTCGTCCATGCCATATTTCCATATTACAAGATGTTGCTTTCATATCAGACGTGTGTATTTTGACACAATAACCACTGGAGTCAACCTCAAATCACAGGCTGGGTTTTCAATAACTACTTAGAAAGAAAGTTAAAACATCAAAAAAATATGATGTGCCGCAAGTCCTTCAAGCTTGCTTCAGAAAGATTTTACTGTTCTGATACACGAAATAATCTGCAGATTGTTCAACCATTGATCACACAACTTCACATCACTCTTGTAATCAGCAAACTCATATGTGTGTGTGCACATAAAGGAACTAAAACCTGCACAGCTTACATGCACACAATTCTAAGCAGAGAATAAGTAATGAAGAATAATTAGAGGAAGCTCGAGTCGCAATCTATGCGCTACAAAACTTACATCCCTCTTAGCTAGTGAGATACATACCAACAAATTGACTTTAACAAACCGTCGGATTTTCAGAAGAAGTTCAAAATTGGGAAAGCAACCCCATATGAATCACCTTAAAAAAAGATTTGTTGCTTGCTTTTTAAACTATGAAAAGGGCAGCATGTGTTTCATGCCAATGCCAATTCCTTGTCATTTTCTGCATATAACTGCTAAATAAACTTTCAATTTCATTGGCGCAGAACTAGGGATAGCTGCAGCTAAAATGAACCTGAACCAGATATTAGGTAGTGACGGAGAATCATTCCCAAGAACAAGAGCAAGGGGAAATACTTTAACTCTCTTGCTATGCTTCATAATTGCAATAACTTCAAGGCTTCCACTTCAACAAAATAGAAACTATGAACCCAATGTGAAATGCCAAATCAATTTGTGGTTAATTCATAAAAGAATGAATACAACTAAAGCAGTTTAGTTCTTTAATCAGCAGTCCCAGCCCCCAGTTGTGTTTACCAAATTATATTGTCTCCATGTTTAATAATCAAAATTCCTGGTAAAAATACTTACAAAACTATTTGTCTGAAGTTCATGAAAGAAGGTGGAGTCTCCCTCTGGTTAACCATATGCTTAGAGCCTTAGATATTTAGAAACAAGGATGGCCTGCATTTCCAAGCATCCAAAACATAAATAATTCTTCTGTTCAAATTGAAAGTCGTGATATGTAATATCATTGTTGAATCAAATACCAAAAATACATTTAAATCATGCCCGATAATCTACAAACTATACATATTATAGTTACAAGCATGAAAAAGGAAGCACAAAGGCTTTCATAATTGCATGGTTATAAGAAACAAACACCTCTCTATTTTTTCTGTTACCAACTAAGGCTCAACTTACATGTTAGGGTAGAAATGGCATGCACCAGGGTTGTGCATTTTTTCGATCCACAGAACCTGGACAAAGGAAAGGCAATGTTAACAAATAGACATATCACATAACAAATACATATCTGAATAGATCATCACAGAGATACAAAATCAATGTTTATAACATACTGAAGAATATTTAGATGATACTTAAAGATAGAATGCCCAACCTCCGTATTTAGCATTAAGAACAAAGGGCTGTAATGTTCTGGCAGCTGCAACGGTAAAATTCCTAGAATTTGTCATCTGGCACAAATCCCCTTTGCAGCATTTCATCATGGACACGGAATGCCTCTTTTAGGTTGTCTTTCGAGACATACCCATTTATTAGTAATGTGTAAGTTGATCTATCAGGATTGATACCTTTATCAATCATCTTATGCGATACCATCTCAGCCTCTTGCATTCTACCTTGCCTACAAAATCCACTAAGAATTGCATTGTATGTGATGAGATCAGGCAGAAGCCCTTGTTCTTCCATATTACTAATCAAGTAAAAAGCTCTATCAAAGTTCTCTTCCTTTAGAAAACCATTTATAAGAGTATTATATGTGACACAATCAGGACGAACTCCTTCCAAAACCATCTTGTTCAAGAAATCATTCGCCTTCGACACATTGCCGGCCCGCAAATAGCCTTTTATTATAGTGTTGCAAGTAACTAGGGTGGGCTTAATACCTTTCTCTTTCATTTCATCCCACAACCTGAATGCTTCAGACACAAGACCTAAGCTACAAAATCCATTTATCAAAATGCTAAACGATATAAAGTTGGGAAATATTCCCCGGCTTATCATATCACGCCACAACTCCTTAGCTTTCTCCATTTCACCTATTTTGCAGAAGCCATCCATCAACGTATTATACGTCACAACATCAGGCTTAAGGCTCCTCAAAGTCATGGTCTCAAACAAACTAAGTGCTTTAGTCATGTTTCCATCCATGCAATAGCCATGAATGAGAGTGGTTAGAGTGTAGAAATCAGGAAAAACTCCTCTTTCCACCATCTCCTTAAACAGTTCATCAGCATCGACAAGCATTTTCCCCCTGCACAATCCATTCAGCAGAGTATTATATGTGACCACATCCATAACGCAACCCCGCTCCACCATCTCATTCCGCATTTTCAATGCCCCAGTCACATCACCATTCCTACAATACCCATTGATAAGAATCGTATAAATAACAGTATCAGGAACCAACCCAACACCTTTCATCTTTTCAAAATACTCCAACGCCCGACCAAGGTCACCATTCCTCGAAAACACCCCAACAATCGAGCTAAAGCTAATCAAATCAGGAACAACTCCACACTCCAACATTTCATTAAAAATCTTCTCCGCCTCACAAACATCCTCCTTCCTACAACTCTCTACCAACAACGGATTAAAAGTTGCGGCATCAGGGCACAATCCAATCCCCAACATCTCATCTAAAACACATTTTGCTCTCTCATAACTTCCCTCCTTACACAAACCATTAATCAAAGCATTATAAGTAAAAATCCCAGGCTTCAACCCTTTACCAGCCATAGAATCCATCAACCGAAAAGCTTCCGAAACAAGTCCACGACGACAATAAGCATTAATCAAAGTATTATAAGTCACAATATCAGGATAAATCCCTTTCTCCTCCATCCCAGACAAGAAAACCCTAACACGATCCAATTTCCCATCTTTACACAAAGCATTAACCATAATATTCAAAGTATAAACATTCACACTATTCCCACTCCTAACAAAATCCTCATAAACCTTCCACGCCAAATCAACCCACCCAACCTTCACAATTCCACCTAAAAGAGCATTACAAGCATTAATCGAAACACAAAAACCTCGTTCCCTCAAAATTCTAAATGCCTCAGAACCTTCCCTTAATTTCCTAGCCTGAACATAGGTTCTTATCAAAAGATCAAAAACAACTACATTCAAGTTAGAATTGTGATTAACAAGAGAACCGATTACCTCAGCGCGCGAAACGCCGCTTTTCCTGATGATTCTGAGGAGAAGAGATTGAGCTTCTGGAAGGTTCTTGGCTTGAACTAGAAAATGGACCATGGAAGCGGTGACCGTTGGATTTGGTGATGTGGAAGCAACGGTTTGGATGAGATTGGGAAGTAAGAGAGGAAATTGGTGACATTTTTGGAGAAGTTGAGGGATTAGGGTTGATGAGTTTGAACGGAGAAGGTGGTTACGAAGGGAAGAGAAATCGCCTTGTTTTAAGCGGAAGAGAAGTTTGTCGATTAAGAATGCGTCTGGGAGAGAAGGGGGAGAGGGTTGTTGGTGTTGTGCGGTGGGGAGAGAGGAGAAGGGGGAAGAAGGGAGGTGCGAGATGAGGGGGGGTGTGAGTGTGAGGGTTTTGAGGGGGAATGGTGAGCAGCATGGAAGTGTTGGTGGTGCCATTGAAATGTGATGAAAAGAGGATTGGTGGTGGTTTTGGGTTAGGGATTGATCGGAGAAGGAGGGTTTAATGACTTAGTGTCGCCGACGGCGGAGGAATGCGGTGATACATTTTATTTTATTATTTTAATAAATAATTATATTATATTATATTATATTATACTATATTATATTTTAAAAACTTATAGTTAAAAAGAAACGAGTATAATTACTATCCACAAAACACATCATAATTATTCATAACTTTAGATATGATTATGATTCGACGACCCATATTGAAGTGTAAAAAAAAATTAGTATACAAATTAAATCTATAAAAAAACATATACAATAAACTAATAAGCTGTAAAAAATTTGTATATTATTTAATTTTTAATATCAAGATATAATTTTAAGTCATAAAAAATCTCAATCGGATAACATTGTATTTTGTTGTGTATAAAAATACACTGATTTCATCATCTGGTGTAAAAATATATATGCGAATAGTGTGTGGTCATTAAACCTAACAATATATTATATTTAAATATTTTGTTAAAAATATTATATTATATATTTAAACTAATTACAATTTTTTTAAATTAATTACAATTTTACTCCTTATTTTCTTAAGGAAATTTGTCTCATTTTTAAAATCCATTTTGTAGTCTTCATTCATATTGTTGGATCCAAATACGTTGATATGACAAATTATTTATTGAATTTACATAAAATATGTACATGTGAAATTATTTACGTAGATTTTTAATTAAGGGTCGCAAAGTGGATTGGTATACTCCACCATCAATCCATCTAAAAAATAAAACCGAATAGTACATATCAAATTAGATGATTGGATTTAAAATTTCACTCTACTCTACCTTTCAACGAAGGATGCGTTTACCAATTAAACTTTTTTATTACATATTTTAAAACAAGTTACATTATCAACATAACAACTATAAAGCAAAAATGGATATACTATTGCATGTTAACACAAAAGTTATCATCTCAAGATGATTATCACTTGTTGGTTCCTCGACTTCTCACACATTTATGCTTCAATGTGAAACGGGTACCCCAAAGGCAATCTAATGTCAAATAAGCGGAATGAAAATATTGAAGAAACTTTATTTCACTTAGGGAATGTCCCATTTCTTTGACTATTTGGGATGCTATTCGTTTCTATGCTCGAAATTTATAGATCAAACCACTTAATTTATGAATTAATTCATCAACCATGTGACTCATTCAAGTAGAGTTCTGTTTATAGTCACTTGTTGAATTGATTGAAGAGCCAATAATTACAAGTGTTTAATGATAATAAATGACTCAATTGGCAATATTGTGGAAAATACAAACTAATTTAGCTTCTTTTTTCCAAGTGCTAGGTACCTCTATTACTCACAAGTTTATGTGTCATATATTGGATGCATTTCCCTTAATATAACATCATAAAATCAATGGAGATGACATCTCTTTCAAGGATACTAATAAATTCGATTTTATTGGTTTTTCAAGCTTCATTGGGTTCTCTACCCGCTTTGTTATTAATCTTCATGCAATCTATGATAAGTTACATCTAGCTAAGAAATAAGGTTTTCACATTATCATTATTGAATCTGATTCTAAAATAGCCATCGTTTTAGTCTTGCAAAAAAACTTCTTATTTTCATCTAGATGTTATGTTCATCTAACAAAGTTGACACATGCATTTGTTAGATTAAACTACATGTTTTTAACACCCTTAAGAGAGAGTAGTGAATATATAAATTGACCTGCGAAGAGCAAAGCTTTTTCATATGACTCTTCAAAGGTATAATTATCTTTAGTAATTGAGCCATGTTTTGAATTTTTAATATCTTGGGAGTTGTTGGTCTACGGATAGATTTTTTGTGTGTTTCTATTTAATTATCAACAATATTTTTTAATGTTTTTGCTCAAACTCATTTTATATTTAAATGTTTTGTATACTAAAACATGACAAATTCAATGTGCCATGAGTGATCCAAACTCGAAATTCTAACAATGATGAACAATATTTCTCATAAATATAAATTAATGGCTCTTGTTATCTTCTCATCTGAGATGATGATTTAATTAGTTTCGATTCGACAAAATAAACTTTAAAAAAACATATTCATTTTCTCTTATTTTAATTGAACTATATTGATCAAACCATTATCTCAACAATTTATTTTTTTCAACCAGTATTGTTGATGGTGGTAAAAAATTCCAAATAACTTTTGAAAACTAGTGATTTAATATTTGTTTGTTTCACGTACAAAAAACACTATTTTAATATTTTAAAATTTAAAAACAAAAAAAAACTTGTTTGAATTAGTTGTTTTTAAAAACTGTTTTGTAAATCTATTTTTAATATTATATTTTTTAAAACTAAAAAAACAAAACAGATAAATGGTGTTTTACTTTTCAATTTTTTTAATTCTCTAGTCAAAAACTAAAAGAAGTAAAACATAATTAAACAAACCCTTAATGTACACCAACTACCACTTAAACATATTTCTTAATACTATTGTATACTTTTCATTGCATTATAATTAATTATGCTATATATAAAATAATGAAAAATTATTAGAAATATTTCACATATAAAATTAAATTATGAATGTAACCAAACAAAATCAATGATGCAAATCAAATTCAAACCAAACAAGTCACTTTTTTTCATCTTCAAATTCAATTTTTACTAATTTAATTATCAAATTCACACTATTTAAAATTGATCATCCAACACTCAAATCAAATAATTTAAATGATGTTATTCTAAACAATATTTGTAGTCATGGATTTTCAATTAGTACTACATATTATTTTTTCATTATAATTTTTTTAAAAAATTAATAACTTCAAAAAAATGTAAAAAACTTATTATTATATTTTTTTAAATGTGAACTTGATTGAAATTTAATTGTTCATGAATTTAGTTTAGTTTGGATTTAATAAACTCAACCAAGCCATTTTTTTTCTTCCAAAACCGAATCAATCCAATACGTTAGATTGAAATTGTCATCAACATTTTTTTCTGGGATGCAAATTCATATCAACATTAATTAAATTTCAAATACATTTTGATTTTATCATCATCATAAAAAATGAATTATAAAAAAGAAAGAAAATACATTTTGATTTTATCATCATCATCATCATAAAAAAATGAATTACAATAAAATAATTTAATTTAGTGACGATTGTGAACGAAAGTTGATTGAAACAAGCAAAACATAACACACGACGACGACGAATTGTTGTTGTTGTTTCTTTCTTCTCCGTTTTGTCTTTCTACCTTCATCACAATTCTTCGTAACCTGATTTTAAGGCCTCAAATTGAAAACCCTCATAAATAATTCTAACAACAACACTCTTCTCTTTCTCTTTTTCCTTTTCGCTTAAAAAGGTTCTCGCTTTTCCGTTAAGTCACTCAAACATTTTTAACCTTTTCACCCCAAAACCTTAACACACGATATCTGAATTCTTCACACCAATGGAAGGTATTGTCTTCTAATCTTCAATTTTTTTTCTTATTAGCGATTTGGGTCTTTGATTTTGTGGTTGATTTTTGTCAATTTTTCATACATTG
Source organism: Cicer chorassanicum (assembly GCA_037974735.1). NCBI lineage: Eukaryota > Viridiplantae > Streptophyta > Magnoliopsida > Fabales > Fabaceae > Cicer > Cicer chorassanicum. The sequence goes on from JBBPBP010009778.1 coordinate 43,776,901, forward strand.
AAAATTGATATTGAATCAATAGCTTTGTTGGAATCAACAATATGGATTGTTTACATTACTTTGAAGGTTGTTTGGAATGGTGGGTATGACAAAAATGACTTAAATTTTTGGTTTTTAGGTTATGGGAAAGTTAGTCAAACTTAAGGGTGTAAATGGGGTTTGATTCATTTTGATCATAATTGAAATTAGTATTTCATACATTTTTTGTTATGAAAACCTAATTTGGATTTTCTTTTTTTTTTGTTTGGTTGTCATTGACCATAATCTACACTTGGATCTACTTGTTGTGTGGGATATGGGTTAGCACTGAAGGATCTATATTGTTGAAGCAGCTCCAATGATATATGTTATTCTTTTTAACATTGTTTTCTTATAGTTATTTGGTCAAAACAAGTTTTCTGATTCAATATTGAATGAAATAATAAGCTTTTTGGTTCTCATGAAAAAATTTCATGAGTAACTTAACTTCACTCCAGTACCTCATTTACATCCCTTTTTAGATTGCTGTATTTTTCAGCAAATAGTCATATATGAGGTTTCATATTGGATCAATTTGAGTTGTTGATATAGCATAAGATGTTTCTGGATTGTTGTATATCTTGATGTATGATGTATTTATTATTTTTTCATTATAATTCATGAACTAAACTTCCTGCTTCTCGGTTGGTGTTTAGAATCGAGTGAGTTGCAACCGGAAGAAAATAAAGTCTCGATGGAGAAAAATCCGAAAAGAAAGCTCAAAACACCTGCACAACTTAAGGGCTTGGAGAAATTTTATATTGGTAGGGATACATTTTTGTCATATTTGTGTTAATACATATTATCCAAAGTGAAGATTTTTGTGGAATTAATTTTTTTGTCTTTGTTTCCAGAGTACAAATATCCGACGGAGGAATTGAAAAAAGAAATTTCTGAGGTGTTAGGGTTGACAGAAAAGCAAGTGTCTGGATGGTTTTGCCACCGAAGGTTAAAAGATAAAAGAATGTTGAAAGATGAAGCCAATGCCAATGGACGACAAGATCGTTCAAGCGGTGTCATCCAGGATCGTGGCAGTGGACTTGGGCAAGACTCCTGCGGAAGCAGTAAACACGGTGACTATAGGTATCTGGATCCGAAAGAGGTTGAGAGCCATGGCCTCTACAATCGTGATTTGTCAGTTGCAGATATGACCTATGGACGTACGAATCATTTTTCAGAAAATCTTAGCGGAATGGATGACACGTCATCTGAGAGTAGCTCTTTTTTGCAAGATCGGTTGTATCGTCAAGGTCAGGATCCATATGAGACGGATCCTTCTAGATATCTAACACCTAGTAAAGCTCTTCCACCCTTAAATCCCAAGGGTGCGATTAACACAGGATATAAACCATCGGGATATTTGAAACTGAAGGGTGAGATAGAACATGCTGCTATAACTGCCGTTAAGAAACAGTTAGGAAGGAATTATCGGGAAGATGGTCCACTGCTTGGTGTAGAATTTGATCCACTCCCTCCTGGGGCATTTGAATTCCAAACTGAAGATCCAGTTCACGGTAAGCTGTTCTGTAATCTATTTTCCCTTTTTTTTCTTTTTCCAAATCTCATCCTATTAGTTATGTGAAACCGAAGTGTCGTGTAGGGTTGAAACTTGGAACAATGTAGCTGACTTTTTAGGATAAAGGAACACATAGTACTTATCAGTCATCCCATTGTAAAAAGTTAGATTTGACATTATTTTCCATTATAGTGAGAATGCTTAAAGATAGAACTGGGTGTGCTATGGGGTAAGCTATTTCTAGAATGGCAAATAAATGCTTTCCAACTAACCTGCATAATGTTTATGTGATATGCATTGGGATGATAGAGGTGCTTTTTTAGGAATTTGGATAGATGCCTTCTTAGTATTGTTATACTAATACTGATAAAGTCAATGACAATTAATTTGATGAGGTTAAAATTTAGATCTCAATCATTAATAATACTTGTCAGAAGATTGTCGTTTTTCACATATGATACTACCTTCGTTCCTAAGTATAAGCCCTCATTGTCTTTTTCTCATATATTAGGAAGTAGTGAATTTGATGTGTCAATTTTATGTATGAATGTTCCTAAAAATACTCTTTGTATATAAAGTGTTCAACTTTAATTTTTCATCTTGCAAGACAAATTAATAGTATTAATAAGGGATATGTTTGGAAAAAAATAATAAATGCATCTAGTAATTTGAAAGGGGCTTATGTTTAGGGACAAATATTTTTCCCAAAAGGTGCTAATAATTAGGGATCAAGGTAGTTGTATGTTACTTTATGTTGTAACTCGTGAGTCGTAACTTATAAGCAAATGTTTTTTATGATTTGAAGCTTTGGATATGAGGTTTTAGTGTCAGGACTAAGTTATTTCAAGAATTGAACTTTTCAAAACTTATGGATTAGTTGATTCCTTCATTATGCTCAATTTATTTATATTTATGTTTGTAATTGTATTTGACTAATGAATTAGTATTTGCATGAGTTGGAAATGCTTACAGACACACACGAAAATACGACATATAGATACACATATATAGGCAGGATATTTAGTGAGAGCATGGGAGGACTTAACCTTGACCATACCACCATACACAAATGGTCAAGGTTGTTTTTACTTAAACATAAGCTTGACGATTCATGGATGGTCAGCATTGTTTTATTTAAGTCGAACGTTGACTATTCATTTATGTTGTACGGCCGATATTATTCCTCTTATAATTGCATTCAACTTTTGTTACATTACATCTAGTTCATATTTTGAGGATTTGTGGTTTTAAATTGTTATCCTTAAAATTGGAGAGCTTATTCCTGAAAATAGATGAAGATTTCCATGTTTTTTCTAGAAATATTTCATCTTAGCTAAGGTGTGAGGACTCTGTTTTATTATTGCTTTCAATATCTTGTTTTTAACTGCATTCAGTAAAATCTAAAACTAGTTTGAGATTCTTACCTTTGCAATCTTATGAATGCTATGTCAGAACCATACGGTATTGCTGATCCTACTCTTCCAAATTCTCCAGAAATCTCCACAGTGAAAAGGCGACCTGGTCTTAACTCTGTAAGTGGACCTTTCTAATGCATTCTCATATTTTGATGAGCCTAGTGATTGAACACGACTAGTTAAATTTTGTGTTGTGTGTTTAAAAAATTGGATAAATTTATGATGAGGAAGAGATAGTTTAAGTAAAACCAGCCCTGACAATCTACCAAAAACAACTGCTCCAACATAGCAATTGTCGAAACTTGTATGCAGTGCTTTTATACCATTTTTCTCGTAAAAAACAATATCCCTGCTTTCTCATTCTCTTTTACTTGTATATGCAGAGATATGATTCATATTATACTAAACATAGTTCCCAAGATACTCATATGGAAGGAGTTGACTTTGGTTCCTTGCATGATTCCGATGTTCATGATAAACAAGATAAGAAAGCTTACCAGGGTACAAAACACAGACAAAATTTTCAGAGTTATGGTACTCATTTTCCTGGTCGAAACTCTTCCTTGGATTTGTATGAAGACTCAACCGGGGAAGCTGCTTATAAGAGCACTAAGAATCATAGGATGGAAACCAAGCGCGGTGTTGAGGGGATGAGATCTGATTCTGCTTCAAACCATAGTGATCACTATGAAGAAAACCGTGCAGTTAAAAATGCCGACCTTTTGCAATATGATAATGATAACATCAATCCAAAGAACATGCAAAGGAGTGTTCATGCAGACTTTCTGCACTATGACTATGATAACATCAATCCGAAGAATGCACAGAGGAGTGAGCACGTAAAATCTAAACCTTCAAATTCTATCCGTAATTCTCGGGTTTCTCTGGATACTGAAGAAAGAGGGCTATCTACTAGGATGGCTAAGGTTCATTAATATATTTGCAGTTTCACCGTGTGCTTGGTCTATTTGTAACAATCAATTTATTTTTCTTAGAGTTGGTTTCAAATGATAACATTTTGTTGCATATGTGCAGGAAGAGATGTTTAAAGGGAACAAGAAGGCAAAGAAACAACATCGTGATGCAGGTGGAGCAGGGATGCTTGCCAATGAAACTACGGTGAGTTTTCGATGTGTGCACTTACCTGTCTCTCCATAATGTGATTATATGATTTTCTATTGGCTCGCTTCCCTCCTTCCACGAACGCACACATGATGCTTTACTTTGTTATGTGTATAGGTTGCAAAACGGCTTAAAGCCAATACATTTCAACAATACAATATGAAACAATTTCCTGCCGCTGAGATAGAACCAAGGAAAAATCAGAGGTGAGCATTTAGTGTAATTGCTAAAGATTAAGCATTTTATTTCAAAAATTTATTGCTCGAGATTAAGCATATAAGTAATCTAACTGTTGTGTGTGCTTAGATGCTTACTATGGTTTCAGAAAAGCGTATAATCAAAATGCTTAATATAAGCTTTTGGTTAAAAGCTTTCTTTGAGTGCAAATAAGCTAATCCATTCTTGAAAACCACTTTTTTTCCTCTTTAATGAAGAAAAGAGGATTGTTAAGCGTGTTGTGCTGCTTAGTCGGTAAACTGAGCTCCACGTGAATGAACTTCACTTGCAACGCAAGCATACGAAGCACCTAGCAGGGATTAGTCCCACACCTAGTGATTTTGCCTTAAAATCTCGGTTTAAGTACAAGTGATAAAAAGTAGCATTTACATTAAGTTTTACATCAAACTTCCTTTTATGGTAAAAACATCAAAACACAAGTTATTGCATGTCAAACTCAATTATAATCAAATAAATTTTATTCAAAGTAGCATTTACAGTTTTATCTTTTTTCCTTAGTTTTTATCCAAGTTTTTACGCAATGTTACACTCGTTTCTTTCTAACAACATTATGCATGGGGACGATGATGTAGATCTGCTGCAGAGATGCCGTCCAGCTTTAGCGAGGATGAAACTGCCGATACCAGTTCCTCAATGGATTGAATATTTTGTCGATAGATGTCGAGAATTGTGTGGAGTTCATTGGTTATGATGTACAGTCTTAAAAAGACACATGCAATTTAATTACTAGTAAAGGCAGTAACATTGGAAGCACTGTTTCTAGCAGCAAAAAACTATTTACATGATTCCATTGGCTGTTTGTTGTGCTCACCTATTGCCTTTAAAAGGAAAAAAAAATTGGTGTAGCACTTCTACCTCCTTGGTATTTTCTGTAGATGTTTGTGGTAGGGGCTTCAATACATACACATCATTTGTCTTATAGTTTAATTGTGGCAGTGCTTTTGGCATATTCTTATTTGATCCAATTTAATCCATGGTTGGAACTTGGAAGAGTTAGCTACTTATACATTATGCCTTAATAAATTTAGAATAGCTAGTTTTATTTGTTGTATATTGATTATGATTATTACCCTCATATTCATGTTGGTCTAGTGAAGATACTAGTGACTATGACCCATTATCACTTGACCATAATGAAAATGAAAATCTTGTGACCGAAAACACAACGGATTAGTTTGGTTTGAGATTTTTTTTTTTACATAGACATCTGTTTATGGTGTAGTTATTGTCTCATACGGTTACAAAAATACAATGATATATTAAAATTAATAGTTCTGGTTAACTATTAGTATAAAATTAATTTAATATTTTCTCTTATTTTATTGTTTTTATTTTATTGTTTGAATATCGGCCTATTGATTTTACTATTTTTCTCTAGAGTTGTTTGAAAACATTGATTTTACTATTTTTCTTTAGAGCTGTTTGAAAACATGAATAAGAGTTGTTTGAAAACATGAATAAGGGGATAATTTGTAATTAAAAATGAAATAAGGAAAGCGAACTGGAAATTTAACTAATGAAGCTACTATGTATTTACTACACCTCTTGTTTGTTTTTCACACCCTTCATTTAGGAGTGTGAAAAGTATTTGGACAGGTAAAGTCGTCATTTAAGTTCTGAACTTTAAAGTTTTTTTTTTTAAAAGTCTCTTAATATTAGATTTTTTATTGAGATAATTTTTTAAAATTACGATTCATTATTTTATTATTATTTTTTGTTGTTGTAAGTTTTTAGTAAAGATCCTATTATTTTGTCAATTAAAATTCTTTGTTTTGTTAAACATTTTTTAAATTTAATTTTCCCGAAAAATTTTAAGAAAAAATCAAAAAAATAATTTCTCGAAAGAAATCTAAAAGTTTTAATTGAAAAAAATGTCAATTTTTTTTTTAAAATAAAATTTGACAAATAAATTTAAAAAAGTCGACCTATAAACTCTATTTAGCTCACATGATTTTAGAAGTTTTTAAACTTTGAAAATTTCTTTTATTGAAGTCTTTTTAACTATAAATTTTTTTAGTACTCTAATATACGTTGGAACTAATAATATGTGGGACCTTTTTAGCTCCTATAGCAAATCCACTATTGAACAGCAAGGATCTGAAAAAAAGAAAAGGACTATAGAATATCAAGTAGGTCCTTCCATTTTGGGATGAACTTCTTCCAGCATTTAACAATATTAGAAAAAACACATTTTTATGTCGTCCTAGCGTGTAATTTCAGACAATAACACTGATTTTGTTCCTTAGAATATGTACTATTGAAATCTTATCTTATGCAATTATTGTAGAATTGTCGGGTTGGGAAAAGTTAGACCCTATATATATTTTGATAATTTCTTCTTCAACATTTTAATGTTCTTCGGATATTTAAATCAATCAATCAATCCAAAATGTATTTTAAAAACTTTTGAAAACAAAAAAGTGCAAGAAAAAACTACCTATATTTTTGCTTAATGGACCCTAATTTGTTTTTAAAATTTGGTCGATCCATCGGAAAAACATATGGTCCAATGCAAGCCAAGAATGTTGTGGGGTTCCACACTTCTAATGGTGGTGCGGTTGGTGCATATTCCAATCTCCCTCAATTTGCTTAGTCGATATTTCGATTAATGTACTCTAGATCAATTTTTCATGGTAATTGATTGATGAGTTTAATAATTATATAAAATAGTGGAAAACAATTTTACAAATACGGTTAATTATATTTTATTATCTTATCATGCACATGAACACTAATTTTATATTAACGGTGAATATGAATTTTTGATTTTATCATCTTATAAACTAATTATAATTATTGTTATTAAATAATTATTAAATCAACAGTTTAAATTTACTGTTAATGTTTACTTCGATAATATCGTGATTAAACTCTAATATTATATATGGTTTTTTTTACAACTTAATACTATATATGTTAAAATATGTTTCTAAAAAAAAAAAA
>JBBPBP010009778.1:43789386-43814158 GCA_037974735.1 Cicer chorassanicum
ACTTTTTGCAGATAAAATTTTATAATATTATAAACTTGCCTCGAAAAATTCATTCATATAAATTAATTTAATCATAAGAACTAAAATTGCATTAGTGATGATTTAGTAGGACCCAAAATTATATTTTATACGAATTAAAAATATATTTAATTCATTAATTTATGGATTTAGATAGATAGTGATATTTCAAGAAATAAATCGAAAATTTATTTGCAGATAAAAAATCAAAAATTTTGAAAAAATTTAAAAAAATAAAAATTTATTCTTAATTAGTCAATATTTTTCTTCTGCTGGCAATTATTTGTTGCCCATTTTGCTGTTCATCAGATTCTCGTAAACCAGATAATTTGCAAATATACTATTTTAATTTAAATTTTAATATAAGATATAACTATCCTGATAAAAAGTTTTGAAAACTTTACCAATTTAGAGATTTTCAAAGTGGCAAAATTGAGAATGTTTACCATATCAAGGGTGATTTTTGCACCGATTTCACTTTTCATATAATTTTCATTTCCCTTTTTCATTTTTATCTTCTTTCTATATTTTTCCAGCACACACATTTCTCAGCAATACTATGAGAGTTGAGAAGATACTGTATTTCTTTCTTTCTTTCTTCGTTTGTTTTTTCTTTTTTACATTCGCTCATTTTTTTTAATAAATTCTATACTTTGCTTTCTCTCTCTAAAATTTCACTTTCTCTCTCTTCTGCAACTGATTTTTCAGATCATACTTCCCTAGATTCTCCCATTCCGTTTTTCCCGCACTTTCTCGCCTCGATTTTCTTCCCCGCCGCACTCACACGAACTCACTCACCTCTCAATTACCTAAATCTGTGCACCGTCCCTTCCTTTCTCGATCGCTTCAATCCACCGCAACCTACCACCTCCGCCGGCTCTAATCGGTGCCGGAATTTTCTTCCGAGCACGCTACAGTCGTTGCTGGAGTGCCGCATGAAGTTCACGAACAGTGTTATGGTTCCGGCGTGTGCACGATGGAGCTCTAATAATGGTGGATTTGAGCGCCGGTGAAGGCTTTGAGCTGTTGGAACGCGCCAATTTGGAGTGTAGGGAGGGTTTGAGTTGATTCTTCGGGTTAATTGATGAATGGAAGGGTTCGGGTATGAAAATGTAGTGAATAATGTATTAGATTGGTGTTTATATTTGATAATTAAAGTTTATGATTAGTGATTTTCTTTCTGTTTCTGTGGAATAGAATGACTTCGGATCTTAGCAGAACTGGTTCTGTAGAAAGAGACATTGAGCAGGTACATGTATGATTTATATTTTGTTTTGTACATTTCTTTGATTTCTTTTTTTGGTTATGTTGATAGATTACTATTTGCCTATGGATTTTGTGTGCTGTGTAGTGTACATTGTTAGTGATGTTTTTATTTGCTGTTATTGTGATAACGGTTGATTGTAATTCGGCTTTGATACAAGTTTGGGATGAGGGGGGAGGAGGGAATAGGTGTTTGACTTAGTTTTGCTCGCAGTGCAAAATTTCTGGTATGTCAGTTGAAGTCTAGTTGCAATAAGTTTGATTCGTTATTTTGCTTCAATTTTCAGCTACACGTGCATTATCAGCTCAAGCCAGTTTAGATAGAACCTTTTATTATATGAATGGCAGTGAAAAATCTCTGATTATGAGCTGTCACTATTAGGGATTTTCTTTCAATTCTAAGTTACTTAAGGAGTGTTTTGATATAAACTTTAGGTATGTGTTAGGAGTTCTTGTGCTTTTCAAAGATTTGGCTGCTTATTTTAGAGATTTATCTATGCGGATATTATTTTCCCCCCTTCATATTTATGTTTCACCAGAGGGAGAGAACCTTGGTGCAACGGTAAAATTGTTGTCTTGTGACCTGGAGGTCACGAGTTCAAATCCTGGAAACAAGCTCTTGCCGCGGGGGTAAGGTTGCTTACATCTACCTTCCGTGTGCACTGGGGCGCCGTTTTATATTTATGTTTCACTAATATGATAATTTTTTTGGATTATTATATTCTCTCTATATTATTTTTCTCTGTTGTTGGACACATCTGAAGAAAATCATTAATTACACTTCTTTCGACAGTAAAATAATATTTATTGAGTAATATACCTTCATTGAAGTAGGAGTTAGGTAGAAGGTTTAATTAATACAGGGTGGATTTAGATGCCATTAAATAAGAATAGTATTGAAAAAATATTCTAAAGTGATGAATGATCTGTGACAAGCTAGTATTCCAAGAGTGACAATTAAATCTAGGCGAAGGGAGTATTTGGTTATCATTTTCTTTATGGATTATTCACGTTATGAATACATGTTATGTTACAGAAATACAGTGTGAATGTAGTGGACTGCTACTATAATATTTACTGATAGATAAGTGTTAGATATAGGATACCCTAGGTGCTTGTCTGTCAAATGTTATCCATGTGCTATGCTTATTCACCGTCTCCTCTCTGCTATAAGAATTTTTATGCTTACCAAAGTTCTTTGTTGGTTTTAATGACAGGCCATTACTGCTTTGAAAAAAGGGGCTTGCTTGCTCAAGTATGGCAGAAGGGGAAAGCCCAAGTTTTGCCCCTTTCGGCTTTCCAATGTGAGTTTTGCACTCTTTTTTGGTAGATTAAAATGAATCCTGGTTAAAGTTTGTCTCATTTTTTGTTTTCTTCGAGAATTCTATTTGACAATAGTAACTTTTTCCCTATATATATTTTGAAAACAAAGCTTAGAGTCTTGGTCTTTCTACTTTTTATTTTGCTTTTATTTATTATTCTATATATAATGGTGAAATATTTCTTCTAAGAGCAGTAGGGAGAGAGATAGCAGGGGTCCTTGAAGCCGAAAGGCAAACAGTGTGAATAATTTGTGGCAGAGAGGAGTAAAATCCAACAAATTTAACAGTAAAAAATAGGATATTTACAAATCTACATGTTCTAACAAGAAAAATATGTTTCCAAAATCATTTGATAATTGCTAGTGAAAACAGTATGAACATTTGCTAATTACTACATGAATTTTTTTTGACCCTCGCAGCTTATTTCTAATTCTTATGTATTTGGTGGTTATCCATGCCATTAATAGAATCATCTTTATGTGATTTTATGGCTTGAAATACACATGCTTATTTTGTTATTGTTATTTCCATAAAAGTGCTCGTGATCTGTTGTGTAAATTGTTCATAAATTATTTGTTTTTACTACACTGAAGTTTGTTTTTAGATATTTTCCAGTTGCCAAAAATTAGAAGTATTTGATTTTTGTTTACTTCTTTTCAGGATGAATCTGTTTTGATATGGTTCTCGGGGAAAGAAGAGAAGCACCTTAAACTGAGCCATGTCTCTAGAATTATATCTGGACAACGCACAGTAGGTTTTTTAAATTGTTAAAAATTATGGCTGTTTGCTTATTTGGATTAAGCCAACAGTGTCATTTCTTGCTAAGACAATTAGTTGATATAAGATAGTTGTGTTCTATTTTATATTAATATGATCAACACAATTTGTGTTGCTTGTCTCTGTATGCAATCTGTAAGCTCTATTTGCTTGCAGTCTAAGCATATAAATGTGACATTTTTATTATCCATCTACTAGTAAAAGGCTTTTCCTTTTGTTGTGTTGTGAATATTTTCCAATATACTACTTGTTTATGGTTACTATTGGCCTGTCCTTTGCTTTAGGAATGTGCTGATACTTCGTATTGCTCCTTTGTCCAATTTCTGATAATAAATATAAATATTTTCATAGTTCCTTATTAACATTGGCCATCTATAGTGGATTCATTTTCAAGTGATAAGGTTCTCTGTCATGATTGATAATAATACAAGGCCCCTGCTTTTTCAGCCTATCTTTCAAAGATATCCGCGACCTGAGAAGGAATACCAGTCGTTTTCTCTTATCTACAATGATAGGTCACTGGACTTGGTACGGATTTCTTTGTTTCTCCCCTTTGGGTTTTTGGCTGCAGCTAGTCTACTGGTTTGCTTGTACATATGTTTTTTTGTAAACAGTTTCAATGTATTTTGTCTATAAAACTTTAACACAATCTAGTGATCTGGTTCTTTTTTACTAGATATGCAAGGATAAAGATGAAGCTGAGGTTTGGTTCAGTGGTTTGAAAGCATTAATTTCGCGTAGCCATCACCGGAAGTGGAGAACAGAGTCAAGAAGTGATGGTATTCCATCTGAAGCTAATAGTCCTCGAACATACACAAGAAGAAGTTCCCCCTTACATTCTCCATTTGGTAGTAATGAGAGCCTGCAAAAGGTATTGACATATTATCTATGTTTCTTATATTTTCTTTCATTACCACTCCATTTCTATTGAAGGTGTTTGTTGAGAGGAGTTTTGTTTGTCCTATTCAGGATAGTGGGGATCATCTTCGCCTTCATAGCCCATATGAGAGCCCCCCTAAAAATGGTTTGGATAAAGCATTAGATGTGGTCTTGTATGCAGTTCCTCAAAAAGGTTTCTTCCCTCCGGATTCTGCCAGTGCTTCTGTCCACTCTGTATCATCCGGAGGATCAGATAGTATGCATGGTCACATGAAGACAATGGGTATGGATGCTTTTAGAGTTAGTCTATCAAGTGCTGTCAGCTCATCCAGTCAAGGTTCTGGTCATGATGATGGCGATGCTTTAGGGGATGTTTTCATTTGGGGGGAAGGCATAGGTGATGGTGTTCTTGGTGGTGGTAATCATCGAGTTGGGAGTTGTTCGGGTGTAAAAATTGATTCTCTATTTCCCAAAGCCTTAGAATCTGCGGTAGTTCTTGATGTGCAGAATATTGCTTGTGGTGGACGACATGCAGCCTTAGTGACCAAACAAGGTGAAATGTTCTCCTGGGGGGAGGAATCAGGAGGCAGGCTTGGGCATGGTGTAGACTCTGATGTTCTCCATCCAAAACTTATAGAAGCTCTAAGTAATACAAATATTGAACTTGTAGCTTGTGGGGAGTATCATACATGTGCTGTGACACTTTCAGGCGATCTTTATACATGGGGTAATGGCACATACAATTATGGTCTTCTGGGGCATGGAAACCAAGTGAGCCATTGGGTCCCAAAAAGAGTAAATGGCCCCTTGGAAGGCATACACGTTTCATATATTTCATGTGGACCATGGCATACTGCTGTTGTAACATCTTCTGGGCAATTATTCACTTTCGGTGATGGCACATTTGGTGCTTTGGGTCATGGAGACCGAAAAAGCGTTTCATTGCCAAGGGAAGTAGAGTCCCTCAAAGGTCTTCGTACTATGCGGGCTTCTTGTGGTGTTTGGCATACTGCCGCAGTTGTGGAAGTCATGGTTGGAAATTCAAGTTCCAGCAACTGCTCTTCAGGGAAGCTGTTTACTTGGGGTGATGGAGACAAAGGTCGACTTGGGCACGGTGATAAGGAAGCAAAACTTGTTCCAACCTGTGTTGCCCTGGTTGAACATAACTTTTGTCAAGTTGCCTGTGGACACAGTCTCACTGTTGCACTTACCACCTCAGGCCATGTCTATGCGATGGGAAGTCCTGTCTATGGCCAGTTAGGAAATCCTCAAGCTGATGGGAAGCTACCAACCCGAGTTGAAGGAAAACTGTCGAAGAGTTTTGTGGAGGAGATAGCTTGTGGTGCATATCATGTTGCAGTTCTAACTTTAAGGAATGAAGTTTACACCTGGGGGAAAGGTGCAAATGGGCGTTTAGGCCACGGGGATACAGATGATAGAAATACTCCAACACTAGTAGATGCTCTGAAAGACAAACATGTGAAGAGTATTGCTTGTGGAACTAATTTCACTGCAGCTATCTGTCTGCATAAATGGGTTTCTGGTGTTGACCAGTCTATGTGTTCAGGCTGTCGTCTTCCATTCAATTTCAAAAGGAAACGTCACAATTGTTATAATTGTGGACTTGTTTTTTGCCATTCATGTAGCAGTAAGAAGTCTCTTAAGGCTTCAATGGCTCCAAACCCCAACAAACCTTATCGTGTGTGTGATGGTTGTTTAAATAAACTTAGGAAAACTTTAGAAAACGATTCTTCATCCCATTCTTCCATTAGCAGAAGAGGAAGTATTAATCACGGGTCTCTTGAGTTGATTGATAAGGATGATAAATTGGATACTAGATCTCGCAATCAAGTTGCCAGGTTTTCTTCGATGGAATCCTTCAAACAAGTGGAAAGCAGGTCTTCAAAGAAAAACAAGAAATTGGAGTTCAACAGTAGCCGTGTCTCTCCTGTTCCAAATGGGGGTTCACAATGGGGAGCATTGAATATTTCTAAATCTTTTAATCCTGTTTTTGGCTCGTCAAAGAAATTTTTCTCGGCTTCTGTTCCTGGATCTAGAATTGCTTCTCGGGCAACATCTCCAATATCCAGACGACCTAGCCCGCCTCGTTCAACTACTCCAACCCCAACACTGGGAGGTCTTACAACCCCAAAGATAGTTGTGGATGATGCTAAGAAGACTAATGATAGCCTCAGTCAGGAGGTTATTAAATTAAGATCACAGGTATTTTGTTTTATGCATTCAGTGACAGTATACCCTTTGTTGCTATAAATGTTTCAATTGAATTTTAGAAAAATGGACTTATGACCGGCACCCTATTTTGTATTTCTAACAGTCAGTTTTATATGACATTAATTAATTTATGTGAACTATGTCTGATAAAATGACCTAGACAACATGTAGAAACAAGGACAAAAAGGGAATTATACTCTAATTCACACTAATATGCTTGGATGTTGGTAGCAAGATGCGTGTTAAATGGAAGCAACAAATAATTCATTTGTAACTTGTTGGATTGTCTGTTAATACTAAAGAGATGAATTGCAATTTAGAATGTAGGTCAATGTTCAATTGCAACGCACGTGCTAGAGATGTAGTATTTCCATGTATATTTCAGTTTATTAATTAATTACAATGCGTAATATGTCTGTTGAATGCGGTCACTTCTGTGACAGTGTACCTTCATGTTTTTAGAGGGATTCAGTTAATCAACTTTAGAGAGTTTCTTCCAATCACCTGTCAATAGTTCATTTTTTAGAATCGTAAATGGTTGAGTGTTTGATACCGAGGATGACTGGTATCTATAATTTACTTTCATAGGCTGGAAATAATTTATTTTTTCTTCCTTTCCCCTTTAATTTTCTAAACCTGCAACAAGGATGTTAAATTCACTTGGTTTTCTATTTCTAGTGAGCCTAATAATTGGCTTTTCCTTTTTTAGGTGGAAAGCTTGACTAGAAAAGCCCAACTTCAAGAAGTCGAGTTGGAAAGAACAACTAAACAGCTAAAAGAAGCAATAGCAATTGCCGGGGAGGAAACTGCTAAATGTAAAGCAGCAAAGGAAGTGATCAAGTCACTTACTGCCCAGGTAGAAACTTTAATCCCTTGCACACTCTTGAAGTACTCAAAAGAAAAGAGAGCAAAAAACTTTATATATAATCAATGGGGATGTGGAACGTTGTCTTTTTCTTTTTGTAAATCAGCTGTTATCTCAAGAAAAACTTATCTTTGCAAAAGAAATATGTATTTAAGATTCACCAAGTTAACACTAATTGACCTAAAATTAGGTTGTAAAGCCATGAGAGTACAATATGTTTCAGTCGGGCCCAATATCAGTTTAAAGCCAAAATAGTGAAACTTTTAATTTTTATGCTGATATTTTTAGTCTTTTCTAGTTTTGTGGTGGATGTATTTATGGCTAGCTGACCCAACATTTTTGTATCTTGCGCTGAATAGTTGAAGGACATGGCTGAGAGGCTACCTGTAGGAGCAGTTAAGAATGTAAAATCACCTTCTCTTGCTTCTTTTGGTTCCACTGAAGTTAGCTATGCTTCCATCGATCGATTAAATATTCAAGCTACAAGCCCAGAAGCAGATTTAACTGAATCAAATAGCCCGTTACTTTCAAATGGATCATGCACTGTCAATAATCGCAGTACAGGTCAGAATAAACAGAGCCAGTCAGATTCAACTAATAGAAATGGGAGCAAAACAAAGGATAGTGAATCCCGTAGTGAGACTGAATGGGTTGAGCAAGATGAACCTGGTGTATATATTACACTCACCTCACTACCAGGAGGTGTAATAGATCTTAAGAGAGTTCGCTTCAGGTATGCAATGCTCTTCAGACATTGTTTTTCTGTCAACTTGCAGAACTTCATCTGTGAAATTTGGTACTGTAGGATAAGATATATTTTTAAGGAAAAGGAAAAATGGTAGAATATCATATTTATGGTGTTAAAGCCTCGACAAAAATTATTCATGTTTACTCATTCCCCTACTGTTTGCCTTAGCAAACACTAATTTATGGAGGACGGAATAACATTGAAAATAGACAAGGGGTTAGTGCCAAGAGCAGTTATAACAATAATATTTTCTGTTGTTTCATGTCTTGCTCATTTGCATAGCTAATTTATCTTGAAAATGGTAATGTTTTATTCTGCAATGTGGTACCTGGTGGGAAAATCAGATGACTTTACAGCATTTCATGATTAGTAATTCTATAATCCGAGTATTAACTTTTAACTTTGGTGATCACAGTCGGAAACGATTCAGTGAGAAACAAGCAGAGAATTGGTGGGCTGAGAATCGCACAAGAGTATATGAACAATACAATGTTCGCATGATTGACAAGTCCAGTGTTGGTGTTGGGAGTGAGGACCTGACTCATTGACACGACAACCTGTAAATGAGATGTTTTTCCACATTTTGGCTGGAATTAGAGCAAGATCATATGATCAAATTACATTCAACTTCCATCTAATATAAAGCATTGAAGGAAGCTGTGGACTGGCATAGTAGGACAGAATAGGGATTGATTGTGATTTTGTAATTTCTTTTCTTTTTTCCATTTTGATTTCATTTTCCATTTTTTTCCCTATATGTACCTTGTGTGGGGGTTGAGGGTGAGAAATGTAAATTCTTAGTAGGTTGCAGGCTCTAGTTGAAAGGAGCTGCAGTGTAAATTTCATAAGCGAATGCATTTACAAATTTACTTCTACTACACGGATCATAAATTCTCCAGCCACGGCACTTAGTAGTTTGTTATAGAATAGCCCTGGCAAATTCAATGTTCCAAAATTGCTCTTGCAAATTGCAATATCTAGTACGGATGATATCTAATGAGAGGTGTAACTTATTATACACGTGAGTTCAGTGCATTTCAATTAAATAACCATAAGCAGTTAGTTAAAATTAAAATTGATGTAAATGTTACACGATTATTATTGTATAATTTTGTTATAATTTTAACTATTAGTATAATCCATTAGAAAACTTGGCTCGTCTAAATGACAGGTGTATTTATCCTCATTTTTATTAAAAAAATACCTTTTCAATCTTTTAAAGAATATTGTTTCAAACAAATGGCTCTTGTTTAAAACTACAGTGATACTTAATTAACTGAGTTGTGAGATCAAAATATACTATAGAATGACCAAATTAAGCCAAACAAGGCCATGTGAGACCAGTCCTACTTGCAGTTTTCCATGTCAGTCATTCTTGCTTGTTAACTAAATTGTGAGAAGCACAAAGTCTGATTTGAACTTTGGGGAGTAAATGCATACCTATGTAGAATATGGTTTCCTTTCTGCTACTCTGCTATGAGTAGGTGGAGTTGGCACTTGAATCTTATTGTCATTGCTGCAATTCCCTGCAAAGAAGTGGGGGTGCTATAAGTCTATAACTCTTCAATATCATATCCAGTTTCCCCTTTTGAACCAACATTAAATTAAATTTATACTCTTCTAGCTAACTAGAGGGTTTCTTTCTTATATTCCTTGAGGATATAAATAAATTTTCTTACATGGACCATTTAAGCCGTTATACTTGAAGAATGAAAAAGAGAGAACGAAGCAACAGAGAAACATTGAACTACATAGATTCTTCTTGAAATAACAACATCAATAAACGAGGAAATGCAAGAATATTTGCTTCTTTGAGTACATTAAAGAAAAAGAACGAGTGGTCAAAGTAGTACGAAGTTATATTTTAATATTAATCCCGCATCGGAGAGGTTAGGCGAAGGAGTATGATGGGTTGATTATAAATATGAAGCGTGTGTGATGATGAAAAGGTACATACCTGGACGGAGTCAATGGGTGATCATGTAGGCCCATGGCTTAGACTGATGACTTCCATTGCACTTAAGGAAGGGAATTAGTCTAAGGTCTGCCCTTAGTTGGTGGTACCTACGTCGTAATTTGTGGTAGCGAGGGACTGCGTACGCGCCGACCCCTCTCTTTTTCAGTTCAACTCTTTCCCTCATTCATTAAACTTCTACATTAAAATTATTAAATGTTTTTTGTAGCCAATAACAGGAAAAATCTATATTATTTTCTATATTTATAATACAAAATATTGTTATAAAAGAAGCTTTAATTATCAAACAAATTGAAGACAGAGCAGAATTATATCAATACAACTTTTTTGTATAAATTGATCAATGCAACTTTTTTGTATAAATTGACCAATAAAACTTTTCTCCAATTTTAAAAACATAAATATTAAAATTTAGATTTCTTGAGGTATAAAATTTATAGTTTTTAATACCAATCATATTCTATACAATATTACAAAGAAAAAAGAGCTAGAAAATGGATTTAACATATTAATCAATCCAAAAAAATTTTAAGGTTTAATTTTTTAAACTAACATTTCTTCTCTCTTTAACATATATATTAACTATACTAATATTCATCTATAAAAAAAAACCAACACAAGAATTTTAACATATATATTAACTATACTAATATTCCTCTATAAAAAAAAACCAACACAAGAATTTTCTTCGTTCAAAATATGATAAAATAAAATGTTTTAGTATGGATCTAATCTGGTCGAAAAATAGAAATATATAGATGTTTTTTGATACTCTTTTAACCATCTTTGAAAGATTTGAGAATCAGTTTCATAAATTATATTTTTGAAGTCATGATCTCAAGCTAGCTTTAGATCTTGATCCAATGACTTGAAAGTTTACATAAATATTAGTAGTTACACCACAAAAATCAAAGAAACAAAAAATTCAACCAATATAATTGTTTAATCAAACCACCAATACCAAAACGATTAGGATTACCAAAAGAAGTCCGATCAATATTTAATTTAAGAAAATTCTTTGAAAGTGGTCGACAAGAAATCCATTTAGGACTTCTTTGAAAAGTCATGTTCCCAAAGACCCGGGTAGATGATCGAAAAAAAGACTCAATTTTATTGTAATTATGAAATTTAAAAAAATTGCAAATAGAAAATAGGAGCCATGCTCCATTATAACACTGAAAAGAAACCAACCACAAGTATCATCAATATGAAATTGTAATGTATATTACCAAAGTTGCATTAGATTGGAATTGAACAAATTATATAATATGTATATTTACCAAATTTGTAATGTAGATCATTTGATCTTTAAAATTTGTATACAGCAAATTTTCACGACTATACATTATCTAGGTCCATATATTCTTATTCTTGGGAAAAAAAAATCCATCTTAACTATCGCGTGTCAAATAAAAAAATTATGAATTTTTAAAATTTGCTAAGGTTGAAAGAATAAAAACATATTTGACTAACTTTAGACATCAAAATGATACACATAAATCTCTTTATTGCAGATAACCAACATCAAATTTCGTTGTCGTCCAGCGGTTAGGATATCTGGCTTTCACCCAGGAGACCCGGGTTCGATTCCCGGCAACGGAACTTTTTGTATGTTTCAACGTCGAAAATTGTCTTTTTATGAGTGAGATTAAAATACAAGGTATGCGAACGGTTATTAAACACAACTTAGGGATGATTAGTTTGCTTATTGTACTGCATATTTATTATTTATATTTATTTATTTAGTGCTAATTGCCATAGTATATAAGAAGAAAAAAAATCATCAAGAACAACAAAACTCCTCTAACATGGATTGACCCATTATGCAAAAAATTGTCTAAGCAATTATACAGGATATCGGATAGACTCATCAACATCAGATAATAAAATAATTATGCCAATCTAATAACTATATAACATATAGTGTATTTGTGCACCTTTTGTAAATAGGTGTGCCGTAGTGTCTCCACTAATTATGTAATTAGCTAAAGATGTGGTATAATATAAAAGAAAGGGAACAAAGTACACAAAACAAGCTAATTTTCTACTGCAATGCTAGAATCATGTGAGGGCCTCCATTTTCTATCAAACAAATTTCTTTCAACCACCTGTGCACCCTTCAATTTCTCATCTTGGCTACTTAGTTTCTTATCTATTAGTTCTAACAACTCTTGCAAACCAACTCCTGTGATGGCAGATGTTTTCACATGTGGACCGGACGGTCCTATTGTGCCATCGTTTTGTTGGTTAGCCACCAATGAAGGCAAACAAAAATCGCCTTCGTTAACGATAGTGTCCTCCTCATACAACCAACCATCAGAATAGTCTTCTTTTCCTTCCACGACCTCAGAGTCACACAGTGACTGCTCAGAGACTTTTTCGGTTTCTTTTAATGTCTCACTCTCGGTATTCAAATCCTCCTCTCCATCAACACTAGTTTCATCAGCCTCTTCATCTTCGTCGATGTATTCATCGGCATCCATGCACTCTTCTTCAGCATCAATCTGAACATTTTTAGAGTTTGAGTGGACATATCAAATATATAGTCAATTGTTTTTATTGCATTTTTGGTAGAAGGGAAGATGAATTGTTTTACCTTATTCCAAACTTCAATCATATTCTGAAGCTTCTCTTGTGACACACCTATTTGTTGAAGAACTTGCAACACCGTTGTGCGATGCTCGTCAAGATTGGGAGCAGTAGAATCTACCACATGCTACAAAAAAGATAGATTTGTCATAGATTTATGAGTTTTTGGAACTGGTGTAAGAATTAGAATGAGAGGAGATGCAAAATCATACCACAAGCAGGTCTGCTTCTATCACTTCTTCTAAAGTTGCATGAAATGCTTCTACCAACTTCAAAAATCAAAAGAGAAAAAGGTCAATTGTGTCATTTTTGAAGAATAATATCAACAAGATAAACATTATAAAACATGACATGGCAATTTTCTGTCTTTGTCATTACCTGTACAGGCAAATCGGATATAAATCCTACCGTGTCACTAAAAAGCACTTTCCTCCTATATATAAATAACATAAAAAAAGTTTAGCATATATGTGTATAACCAATGCTATCAACTGGTGTACGAAAAAAGAGAGCACCAAAACAATTATTAGAACATTGAGTTACTAGTCACATTACCCAGAAGGAAGAACAGCACTTCTTAATCTAGGATCAACTGTCGCAAACAGTCTGCAATACGTGTAACACCGCAAAAAGTTGACATTATAAAGTAAATATATTAAAATTTGAGGATGTAAATGCATACGAGTAAAGGTGGTTTTACCGACAATCGCTATACAGATCGCTGTCCGTTAGATTACTAACTAATGTAGATTTTCCCTAGTAAAAACAAAGAAAGGAATATATCAGTGATGCTGTCTTATTATAATAAATAGCCAAACGTATATGCTTAGAGACTTACAGCATTTGTATACCCAACAACGGCAACAGTGGCTAAGCGTTGTCCAGATGAGCCCCCATGTCTCTTCCGACCAGCACGTTGCACAGCACGGGTACGGCGAACCTCATCAATTTGTGTTAGTAGATAACTTCTCCTTTCTAAGACTCTAAGAGAGTTTTACAATTCAGTGACCAAATTATGTAATAAGAGATGATGACAAAAAAATGCTGTAACTGCATATTAACAAGTAGTTCGTACAGCATAGACAGGACAAAATATCCAGGAAAACTACACTATAAATGCGAAGAACAGGTTAATCTGAAATAAGGTTGCATGCATCAAAGTTTGAAACCACCACAAAACTCATTAACATGCATGCTTTTGATCATTATATCTAATGAGAATCAGTCATGACCAGTGTTTTGTGGGATCAAACCTTAATCCAGAGCAAACTTAGGTTTCATAGCCTAAAGCTTACAATTTTTCGTAACATTCTCACCTTTCAAATACTAAAGTTGCAAAAACACAGTTACAGTAAACAAACTAGGTTTATGACAACCATAAGATATGCCAAAAAAAAGAACAATTAGATTGCTTGACGACAAATGCATGTATCTTGAAAATTTAGTATGACATTTATACCTTCGTCGCTGAAGCTGAAGTTCAGTTTCTCCTGCACCGCTCATAAAACCTTGGCCACCACTTCCTCTCCTGATATTGACAAGTATTAAGGTAAGATGCTGCTATTCTAATCAACCATTTCCTAGTTACTGGAACTATAGATTAGGCTAGAGCATACATAGATTCACAGAATCACATTCTTCCATAAATATGTGAATAAGAGAAAGAGCGAGTGAAGAAAAGTGATAGAAATTGTATTCAGTTTTCAACCACATTTGTACTTCATAACAACAATGTAAATTGAAAACTAAACCGTTATGTTAAGCAATATTTGGCAATCCAAAAAATTTACCCAAGCACAACAGTAATAGAATCGCATCAGAGTTCAAATTTCTATATTGCAAGTTTAACCCATTGAGCAATTAGCATTTAAAAAAAAATACTTCCACTTCAAAAATGGTATTAAAGTTAGAAAATTAGGGGGATGAAATAAAAATAAAAAACAACCCTCGCGCACTAACAACTTCAGCTTCTCCCGAAGCACCAAATGTGTAGCGACCACCGGGGCCAAGAACACGAACAAGTCTTGACTTCTTGTACGACAGAGCTGCAAGTTCAGCCTACACAGATGGCAAAGTATAACTCTCAGTTACAATGCAACATGAGATTCAAATCAATCCAATCCCATTTGATTCAAGAGCCAATAGCATCATGCATCAACCATAAAAACAGCTCGATGAAACCACAAAACATAACACACCTGCAGTTTGGCTTCCTTGGTGAATGCATGAGCATTGAAAATCTCTATTATAAGACCGACACGGTCCACCACAGGTTTATTCCAAGCCCTCTAGCAATAACAAGACATCATTGTCAAAATTACACAATTTACCAAGCCTAAATAAATAAAAAAGTTACCCGAGAAGAACTTACTTCCATATTTCGTAGCTGAATACCAGACAGTATAGCATTAACAAAAACAGCATCCACTTCACCCTGTCACACATACAAAAATCAAAATCTACCTAAGCTTCTATTTTGATAAACAACTTAATTAAACGCTTATATATAGCATAAAGACTTATCCTAGAAGTGTTTATGTATAAACTATTTCTATAACAAAAGATAAAATCAAACTCAAACTGTTTTCATATAAACTATTAGCCGATTTCATAACTTAGGAAAATAAACTTAAAACAACTTATGACATAAGCTTAAACTAATCCAAACATACCCTAAATAACAAATCAAATGAGAAAGTAACAAAGCAAATTTTTTTCTTTCTAATTTATAATAATTTTCTCTTGTTCTTGCCTTTGATTCAGCAGCATTAAGATGACACTTGATAGTATCAACAGTTCCAGGTCCAAAATACGTATCTGAAAAACAGAAAGAAAAATAAAATAAAATAAAATAGAGAAAATAGATTGCAAAAAAAAAAAAAGTGTTTAACGAAGAAACTGAACCTGCACGAGGTTTATGGCCTTTAAGGGAAGGGTTTTGAACAAGGACATGAGGGGGTAAAGGTTTATCGAAGAAATCGGTGTGGAAATAACCGTCGCGTTGGTCTTCGAGTGAATTGGCGAGACAAAGTGCTTCATTGAGTTTGGCTTGTAATAGCTTTTCGGAGCGGAGACGGGGCTGAACCACCAGAAGCTTGGGAGGGGTGTCGTGATCGGAGGTGGCGGTGGAATAAGGAGAAGTTTGTCGCCACCATTTGGAAGGAGATGAAGTTAAGATCCTTCTAGAAGATTCGATTGATGCACACAAATTTCTCAACATTCTATTGATACTTTTCTTCTCTTTCGTCTATGCTTATGCAATTCTTCTTCTTTCTTCTATACAATCCACACCGCAATTACCTCAAATTACATAGATACCCTTTCAAATATTACCATATTGGATCTCATTAGTAATCATCTGGATTTATAAGTGGTTTTAAATTCTAATGATTTGAAATATATGTCAATGACTTTTATTGTTTTTATAAATTTTGAAGGTCATACTCATATTTTGTTATAAGTCAATGTTCTAACGTTATAAATCAAAGGGACTACTAATTTAAATTTCTAAAAAATATTGTATATCATTATTAAAATTTTAAATAATTTTTAACCATTAATTTATAATAAATCACCTTTATAAATAGTTATAGTGGACCACGTTTATAGATGATTTAATGTAGCATTTGCATTAATTTTGTATATTTGTCTTTTATATTTATAGTGAATTTCTCTGTAAACTACTATGCACTAGATTAAGGATAAAATGGTAAAATACTCACACCTCAATCTAAATTGTGCAAAGATTGTAGAATGCTCTAATATGAGAATGCACACGAGCACAACATAACAAGTTGCAGGATACGGGAAAAGTAGTGGTATACCACAATTTCAAAAACAACTACATGAGTTTAGTTCAATAACAAAAATGATGGGACAATTTTTAATTGGTGACAATGATGCTAATAGGAGTTGAGCTCCGATCATTAATCTATAAATACCATTTTAATTACATTTCAATCCATCAAAATCTTATTTTATTTACAATGTATAAAATTAAATATGTTTTTTCTCCTATAAAATTTTTACATTTCAAATTTAGTATCTATAGAATAAAAATATAATTTTTAGTCTCTACAAAATTATCCAACAAATAATTTTAGTCTCCGCTAAAATAAAACACATTTAATTGTATTTTAATTTTAAAATTTTAGAATGATTTTTAGTAATTATATTTAGAATATTATAAAATGTTCATTCACAAAAATTTAGAATTTTCTAAATTTATTTGAATTCAATATAAGTTTTTTAAATGTAAAAAACTCAAGATAAAAGTGACGAAAATGTCGACTTAGAAATCGACTTTTAAACTTAACTTTTGTAGATGAGTTTTTTACATTATTGGAAACATGTTTGCAAAAAATTATTAAAAATATATGTTGACTTAACAACCTGAACTAAAGTTGTACGCATGATAATTTTATATGGATTAAAAATTGCATTTTTATTTTATAAAGATTAAAATTGAGATTTATATAGATTAAAAATAAATTTAACTCTAATGTATATGTATTTTATCTTTACTTATGTTTTATTTAGATTTTTTAGTTCTAAAAATACTATCAACGGACTTAATACTTTTTGAAGTAGTTAAAAATACTTTTGAAGTAGTTAAAAAATCTATAATTGATATTATTTCTAAACATAATCATTTGAAGAAAAAATTTATTACTAAAACCATGGCAAATTTTAAATATTTTAATATATAATAATTTTATATTTTTATTTAATAAAAATTTATCTCTTTCAATTTTATAATCGATCAATAATATTAGAATACAAGTAAAAATTGAAATGAGAAAAAAAAAAGTATGTTTTTTTAAATGTCAATGTCTGTATAGTAATTGACATTAACATTATGTCCTTTAAGTTTAAACTCATATTCAAAAAAATTAAATTTAAATAAAAAAAATTCTTGAAATAATAATTAATACATTTTAAACCATTTACGCACAATTAATGTTCAAAATGAAAATATGTGATTTTTCAAATATATATATATATATACACACACACCAAAGTAAAGGGGCAAAATGGAAATTCCAGTATTTTATTAAGTGATGATTTTCCGTCTATAAGTCTGATATAGCGCGGTGGAACCAAAAATTCAAATCCAACGCTCAACTTTTCCTCTTTTTCTTCTTCTTCTTCTTCGGCATCTTCATCATTACAGATCCAAGGTTTGTAATTTTCTTATACATGAAGGTTTTCTTCTTTTGTTCATCATTACTCGCTTAAATTTCTTGTTTACTTCTATCATTTAATTATTCGAATATGAATAATGCTTCTAGGTTTATCATCATTACTTGTAAACAATTTGTGGTTCCTTCTATCTTGTCACTGAATAACAAAGCGATGATTCATTATCTTAATCTTTATTTATTTATTTATTTAATACAATTTTGTAATTTGTGTCGAAATTTTCAGTATTCAATATTTGCTATCTGAACCAAGTGAGATAAGATAATGGCCAAATTTGTTGCTCCGGGACGCTTGATCATTAAAGATGAAAACTTGGATCTTCTTCATCCCAAAAGTAAGTTTCTGTCTTACATTATGTTATTATTATGTTTTTGTTGTTTTTAACACCAATTTTATGGATTCTTTGGGGTATCGATAATATCATTATCCTTATCATCTGATTACTAATGAGAAAGAGATTTTGTAATAATGTCAAATAATTAACTGGTTCAGAAAAATGTTCACTCTGCATTCTTGTGACACAGACACGGGCATCAAACACGAAGACACTGATAATAATTTATGAAAATGGAAATGATTGAGCAGATGAATACGTGTCGTTATCGGACATTGGACGCACCTTTAATTTGAAGTGTTAGAGCTATATAGGCATTTTGTAACATTATCAATGGAGTTTGGGATTTAGATTAGCTTCTAAATTGTGAAAGTTTCTTAGTTAAAATCAGTGTTATCAATGGCAGATGAGGGATTATGGCTGTTTGCCAAAAATTTGCCATATAAACATGGCATTGCGGTCTATGGCAGAAGCATGGCAGATATAATAGGTGTAGCGGCCTATGACAACTGGCATATAATCTGTCGTGCTATAAAAGCCATGGCGGAAATTTGATAACACAGGTTAAAATAACTTTATGTTTTGTTTGTCTATGGAGAATTGCTTATAAGCTTATAGATATTTACAGAGAAGTTAAACAAGAGAACTAAATTTATATTGTTTAAAAAGCTCATTGTTCTTTTGGTATTTCTTTCTCTTTTTCATAAGTTCATTGAAAACTGAGTCTATTTACTGCACCCCTCTTATGAAACTAATTTTGTTGGGTTGTATTCTCCTTTTTATTTGCTTGGGAGATAGAGGCCGTGTCGAATGTCAAGTCAAAGATTTCAAAGACAGATGGAAAGAAAGGTGGTTCGGGGATTACAGGTCGGAAGGCACTAATCGATATAACAAACAAAAAATCAATTCAACCTGAAGCCTCATCTAAGAAAAGGAATTTACCCAAGGAAGATATTAATATAAAGGAGGAAATGTTCTCACATAATCACAGGAAGTGCATTGAAGTCCAGAAAGCTGCAATTAGAGATTTCAATCTAGAGGCTGTTCTTCCTCCAGATGGTAAACCTATCTTGTTTTTTATTCAGTATTTGATGCATTAATATATACTGTAAACCTATCTAGCTTCTTCAATATTGTGATGTTATTGTGTATATATTGTCATGCAAGTAAGTTCCTGAAGGATAATAAAATTCCAAGCATTCTTGTATTGGCATAGGGCATGGAATAGAAGTTTGCATTACAAATTGTTGACAAACTATATATCTATTTATATTTAGTTGTTCCCCTTTGCAAAAAATATTTAGTTGTTCCTGTTTTTTTCCTTCATATTTCTTCTTCTTACTACTACTTAATGTTGATAAATCTTCTAACCACATTTTATATGTGCAGATGGCATACCTATTCTTGAGCAGATAAAGGTATTGTGTTGTTTGATGCCTTTTTTACTTTCAGTTTCGTTTTGTCACATACAATATAAATGACTGCACTTTTGTTTGTTCCTTAAATTTTGATTGAAGCTTTTAATTATCCACTAGAATCAATATGAAGTAACGCCATTATTTGATCAAATATTTTTGCTGTTTGTTCCATTTGTCCAACATTTGTTCTATCTTCTGTTTTCCCCTTATTTTTATCTTCTGGTTTTAGGTTCCTGGTTCGCCTCAATGCTACCCAGAACTAGTTGAATTGCCGATGTCCAATTTTTCTGTTTGGTTGGACTATCCAAGACAGTGGAAGTCTCCTCCATCTTCTCCATTATCATGTGATTCTCTACCATCCCCCTTAGCATGGCAACATGAAGCAGTGGAATTTGTTCTGAAAGAAGAAATTGATGCCCAAGTGTAACCTACTATTTTTCTGTTACCTAATAGAATAAGTGGATTTTACCTTTTGCATAATTTGTGCCTTTCTTGTACTGCTGCATAAACCATGTCAGCATGTTTGTTTATTGATCTTGTCAATATTATTCTTTAGGTACAAAAGGCTACAATAATTGCATAACCAATTACATCTCACTATTTTGTCATTAATCTCTAAAATGTCTCCACAATTCTCTATTGAATGTTGTGTAAAACTTTATTAAATTGACAGTCTATTATCTATATCAATCAAACTCTAAACTATAACTATTTTTCTTCATCAAATAAACACAATGGTAATGTTTGGAAAACAAATGGAAAAATCTTAGCTGTTCTATTCACTTTCTGATTTTATCCTTTTCTTAAGATCAAAATGAAAAAAATCTTTTTACACTATCATGAATAATAATTAAACTCTCAAAACAAACTAATCTAAATAAAACTTTAGAAAATCTTATTGTCAATCTCATGCAAAAGGTAAAGAGGAGTTATTCAAGACTTCCCTTGTCTTTATGAATAAAAGGTTACTTGATTGATATCAATTTAATACAAAATATATATTTGTAAAAAAACAGTAAAATACATATTTATGACTGAGATAATGACTCAAATGATACTAATTCGATAAAAAAAAAAAAAAACAAATATATAAACCCGGTAATTCCAACATTATGTTAACTTTTTTTCCCTTCTCCTGGCTTTAAACCCGGTAATTGTTGGAATTTTAAACATTTTTCAAGTGTCCTGATCCATATTGCAATTTCCCTCAATTTTTCTCCTTTTCCATCAATGTCCCATTCTTCTTGTCCTCTTCAAGATTAATAATAGAGGCTTTTAGCTTTATTCAATTAATTGCGACACACAAACAATAGTTTCCTACCACGGTTTACAATGGCCAAATACTTCGACGCAGTTGCTAGGAAGTTTCCACTGTTTAATCGCCCCTTTCTTCAACTAGGAAGTTGGTTGTAATAGGATTAAGGTCCTCTGAAGTTGAAAAAATTACGAGGAAATAATGCACAAAATCTAGATCCTTAAAATATAGGGCGGAGGATTTTGAAATTTTAAAAAAATAGAAAAAATTGGTTAAAAGTTGAGATTTGAAATTTGTCAAAAAAAATGAGATAATTTTTTTTTTTGAGAGGATGTTTTTTCATTGTAATATAACTACGGCGTAAAAGTCTTGCACACTTCTTAAATTGACATACTTAAAAATCTTAACATATGTTTGACATCACAGCCTAAACAACTAGAAAAGACTCCTTCCCCCCACATCACTAGTATAGTAGTATTGACAGATGACACATAATCTGAATTGCAAATTATTGTAATTTGTAATATTTCCCACTTTTCCTATAGGTATGATCTTTCATGTTAAATAAAATTTTAGATTCAACCCTTGCATCAATGTCTTAAATCTTAATTGTGAGTAAAATATTTCACCTATGAAATTGTCCATAGTTGGAAATTGCAATTACTGATACGTCGATTCCTACATCACCATCCAAGAAGTTCACTGGCAGTGCAGTATGCTAACATATCTCAGAAAATTAAATGAGAGTATGCTAGTCGAATTCATATTTGGTCACAACAGGATTGCATCATATGAAAAATGGGGACAATTTTATGGAGAGAACCAAAAAAGACAAATGTAGAATTTTTTAAAACATTGAAAACACACAACATATCTCTTATCTAGTACTTGGATTTCATCTCCACCAATTTGTACACATCATAGTTCGGTCCTCCTTTAAAAGCAGGGAGATGCAGCAAATTCACAGTATCATATAAATTTGCCTCTTACATATCAGCTGTTATCATATGTTTAATAGAAAGGATTCTGTCACTTTTTACGAGACACGGCTGCCGCAATCCCACCTGCAATCAGTCCAACAGCAGTTGCTGCAATGCCCAGGCCAATGACACCATCTACAATGGAGGAAAGGAAACAATGTCAGCGTTATTTAGAGCCCAAATCAAGTCTTCTCCCATTGGTTTGAACATGATAACAGGGGCAGAAAATGCATGGTGAAACATCAGTAATTCATCAGAACCTTTTGTGATTCGTTCCTCAATCGACGTCTTAAGTGTCGTTGCCTGCCTCCAGTCAGGTGCAATCTGTAGAAAAAAAAATGTAATGAACATCGAATGATGCTGTATTGGTTGAAATGAAAAATTGGATGTTCTACTTCACCCTCGCTAATTAATTGTTGGATTTGGAGAGGGTATTATAAAACAGCCAAATTTTATGGATAGTGTAATATTTTCTCTAAATTTGAAATAAACATTGAATCAGCGTCAACCACCAATGTAAGTGTTCAAGGTAATTCCCTAAATTTTGAATTGGTTAAGAAAAGTCCTAACAGACAACAAAATTTACAAAATCATATCTAATTTCTACAAACTGTTACATTAAAATATACACAGAAACTGCATTTACAGAAGCCATATTCGTTTTCAAGATCTGATGTTTTTGAAGATATAACGCAAGATAGAGACGGCAACTAGTTATACACACAAATTTAAGTTAAAGCATTCACAAATATAATCAAGTGTCATGCTAAGGGCACAAACAAACACAAACACCTTCACAAGCAAACTGATATAACCAAGTAACAGTAAGAACAAAGAGAGAAAACCATAGATACCTCTAGGCATTTCTCCACAAGATCCCTACTCCTTGTATAGTCACCACTTCTATAATATCCAACAGCGAGAAGATAAAGCTTCTCCCTTTGCTGCAGTGGGTCGTTTGTGCTAGGTAAAGATGCTGCAATAAACATGTCATTTTAGTATCAACATAATTGCATGAACAAAACATAGATAACAACCTAAAATAAATCTTGTAAAAAAACAGTAAAATACATATTTATGAAGCACTAACTCAGACAAGGACACCAAACATCAAACATAATTCTGATAATAAATTAAGAAAATGGAGGTGATTGAATGTAACTACATGTGTCCGTGTTATATCAGTGTCAGACATAAACACATAATATGAAATATCAGTGCTACATGTAGACATGTTATTAAGTAGACAAGGAGAAAGAGAGGTTGTGGTTTACTTACATTGAAGCATTGCTATCCCACGCTGCACATCTTGTGGTTGCTTTGAGTGGACAAGAGCCCATGATAAACGCAAGAGAGATTCTTGCATAGAGTCATCAGAGGAGGATTGTTTCTCAGCCTCAGCAACTTCTCTTTCACATCCCTACACAAGTTAAAAAGCAGCAAAGCAAAGGAACATATCAAAAGGAAAGGAACATATCAGAAGTTAAGTAAGCACTTATAACATAAGCCCTTATTATATAAATATTTAGGTACTAAAATAAGCTATTTTTATAATAAAAGAAAAAAATGAAGTCAATTGTTTTCGTTATAAGCTATAAGCTATTATAGAGAATTTATAGAAATAAGTTGAGAACAATTTATGACATGTCATAAGTAGATTCCATAACCTTTTCCAAACAATCTAACTGGTGTTTATGTGCTCAAATAAGTCAATTCGAACAGGCCAAAATCGCTGTGAATAAACTTGTCATGAAATTAAACAATAGGCTATTGTTTGTATAAATTGAAATTAACATGTGCATCTCATAATAATGGGTTTATTTTAGCTTCTGTTGATTTAAGTAGTGAAAATAATAATAAACAAGAAATAAAAAATTATTTAAATAAAGAAGCTCCAATGAAATGAATGTTATTATATAGTTGAATAATTTTTGAAAAAGGTTATTATATAGTTGAATTGATGTTGATGAGAAATTGAATTGAAGTGAGGAATAATCAGATTAGGAGCACAGCAAAAAACCTAACTGAGAGAGAGAGAGAGAGAGAGAGAGAGAGAGAGAGAGAGAGAGAGAGAGAGAGAGAGAGTAGAGAAGAAACATACAGCGATGATATCGGAATCACAGGAGGGAAGAAGGTCTTTGCCGGAGAAGAATTGGCCAACCTTGTCAACGATCATTCCTAGCTTTGCTTCAAGTTTCGCCATTCAAGAGATTCAATTCAGCTGAGTCGACCCGAGTTGAGTTGAGTTGAGTTGAGTTGAGAAATCGTTATTCTTTCTTCGATTGAATTTGATTTTGAGAGCACACCGCACACACTTGTGCTATTTGCTCGCGTTTTTATGTTTTGTTCTCACACCGACTCGGACACGGTGTCTTACTCGTTAAGGCAATATTACACAAATATCTCTTCCTATTTCATTAAGGTAATTTTGAATTATAAAATAACTTCTATTTGGTCAAATATTTTTATTAATTATAGTCGCTGAATAATTTTGATGAATTAAAAAAAAGATATTTAAAATAAGATAAATGAAGTAAATATATATATATATATATATATATAAAGCTAATTTTATAACAAAATAATATAAAAGTAATATTTTTCAATGAGTTATAATGGTTTTCGTTTTGATATGTCTTCCATCTTAATTGTCATAGAATGCAAGATTGACGGGTCAATATTAATCACATTTTTAGACATACAAAAAATGAAGACGTTTAGTCAAACTTTACTTACTTAAAATAATTGCTATTTTCATTTTTATAAATATATAACTTTTTGCTTATTAATCATTGTAAATATACAATTTTTTGTTTTTGGTAATTTTTATTTTATTTTAATATTGAAATATTTGATTTATGTTGTATCTTGGAATTAATCCTTATAATATGTAAAATATTTGATTTTAATGTCTT
>JBBPBP010009778.1:43814423-43846163 GCA_037974735.1 Cicer chorassanicum
AAATTGGACTTTTACTTATTTATGCTTGATTAATGTCTCTAATATGAACCATTTAACTTTAAGGACACAATGATTATACACCAATTTTAATATGAATAAATTTTGCATAAATTAAAATTAAAAGTAAAACAAAAAATATGGTATATTTATGGAAGACTGAAAAAAAAATTACAGAACTAAAATATATATAACAAAAAAATGTATATTTAGGAGATACAAAAATATATTTAAATTGTTAAATTTTTGTTAAATATAATTTAGAGTAAAGAGAGGAATCCATTCAATGACATATAAACAATATAGAAAAATTAGTTCAAATACTCCATAGTACTATTTCGTATTTAAATTGGACTTTTAGTTATTTATGCTTGATTTGGTTCTTGGATAGGTTATTTATATATTTTTTTTTCTCAACTAGGTCCAAGTGGCATCTCGTTTGTAACATTAGCCTTTATGTTATTGTTTATTTGTAGAAATGTCATTTTTTGTTAGTCATATTAAAAAAAATATCACATGACCGTTACAATGTTTATGTGTGCATAACAGTACTGATGTTATAAATTATAAAATTAAATGATTCATCATCTGTGATACATGTATGGTCCTCTAAGTTTAAATTTTTTCGCTAAATTTTTTATTTTTTATCTCTTCATCATCTTCCTCTTCACCATCTTCCTCTTTTACTACATCTTAAAAAAAATCAAAGACCTAAACTTTGCAATTCCAATATAAAAACTCAAAACGTCCCATGTGAATTAGAGAAAAATCAAAACAAAAATTAAAAAATAAGTTGTTGTAAATAAAGAGAAATTCCCCATAAATTCACTAAAAATAAATGAGTTATTCGTACATCCGAGAAATTGAATTAAACATAAAAGATTAAAAGTGCAATTTAACCTAATTTTTTATAGAGTGTTATAGTATATGTATTCTTAGCTTGAAAAGTATTCTTAAATTTGAGAATAGTAATTTTAATATTGATATTCATACATATTGGATACTTAAATATTTATACGAGTCGTACTGAGTTAAAAAAATAAATCGATAAATAACAAAATATAATTATCATGATTGTGATTCAATTAAAAATCATTAAAATATTTTAAAATCTGAACCCTAAAATATTACAAATATAAAAATATTTACTAATTCAAATATTCTTAGACAATGCATTTTTTTATGTGCGTGCTTGATATTTGTAAGAAATAGAGTATTGAATTATATTATGTTTGATCTAGTTCCCGAATATTTGATTCAGTTTTCAAATGTACGAACAACTCATTTATTTTTAGTAGATTTCTTTTTATTTACACCTCATTATTTAATTTTTGTTGCAATGATGATTTTTTCTCTCTCTAATTCACATGGTCAACGTTTTGAGTTTCTCTATTGGAATTACAAATTTTGAGTTTTAGGTTTTTTAGAGATGAAGTGGGGGAGTACTGGTGAAGAGGAAAATGATCGAGAGGTAAAAAATGAAGATTATATCTAAGCGAAAATTAACTTAAACTTAAATGATCATACGCATATTTTTTCAAAATTTAAAAGACCAATCTAAAAATCGTTTACTTTTATAATTTGTCACATCAACACCATGATACACACATTAACATTATATAATCTTTTCTTAAGGAAACTAACGAAAAATAATCTTTTTGCAAACGGATAATAACATAAAAAATATCGTTGTAAATGAAGTGCCTCTTAAAAGATTCTTAAAAGATCTATCGAGAACATAAATGAGTAAAAGTGAACATATTTTGTAAAGAGAAAAAAGAAATCTTCTAGACATTTTTTTTAATCATTTTTTGTTTTGTTGAGAGAACACTGATTGATGCTAATCTTTGAACCATTTAACATCCACAATAAACCAATGTTATATTTGTCTTCTCTCAAGACAATACTATTAATAGGACAAAGTGATACAAAGAAAAGAGACAACTAATGAAGGAGTATGGAAATTGCATTATGTCTTACTATCATGACCACCCTTTTTGGATTCTTCAAAAAAGTTGAAATTTTGAAGGGCCCCTTTATGGTTCCTAACATACATCAACTTGTACAAAATCTACAATTATCACTGTCCTTCAAAAACTAAAATAATTTGTTTGAATATGTTAGAACAAGAACATGTTTACAAATGAGAAAATATTTCTCATATTCACATGAAACTAGTAAACTACAATTTTTAAAAGAAATTGCTTAATCCTTTGTACATCCCTCTAATTACAAATCACAAATGAGTCATGTATACTAAAGCCAAATTGCAAAACAAATGCATAATATAAAAACAAAACCAAAATAAAACATAATCACCATGTAGATGGTTCTGGCAAACTAATCTCTATCCTCATTTTCTTCATTCATGTAAAAAGAACCTCACAAAGAGAAATTAAGTAATCTTAATCCAATGACCTTATCTATTAACACAAGCAACTGAGGACACACTGTACAATATGCACCTTGCAAAAATTAGTTCCTAGAACCATCTTGCAAATAATGAAAGAATAGCTTTCCCAACATTCTATGGTTACATTACTACCGCGTAGGTGCATGCAATCATATGACGGGGTTCTCAAATCAATTTTCTAGAGAAAGGTTCACCTTCCCCTAATTAAGACCTTTTAATGTCAACCATCTAACATAAATCTTGCCTTCTTGAAATACTCTCGGGAGATTCATTTTCTTCGTCTTCCTTGCGTAACATGTCTCCATTTCCGTTATAAAGCCGGACAGATAATGTAGGCGACGAAGGTGCGCCACCTGCAATTGTTTCAACATATGTACAATATGAAACTTGTTAGAATATAAATTAATATCTTGATATCATGCTAGAATATCTTGGTTTATCTTCTAGGATCAGTTTTCAATCTTAACATATCTTAGAAAATATATTAAGGTTAATTTTCATATCTCTTATTATTATCGGTTTCCTGATTTCCCATTTATTTAGAATTGAGTCTATGTATTCTATAAATAGTAATTGATACTCAGTATCAAGCTACTATCAAGATATTATTATCAATGACATTCTAAGTTCTTATTATTTTCTCTCATTTTATCTAAAATCTCACACCAACAACAAAACACAATATCAATTGTGGTTTTCATACAATAGTCTGTCAAGTCAGTAGCCGCTGAATTAAGTAGTATATGATCAAATTTTACCGCACCTCTAAACGAGTGGCTTCTCTCGAAGTCCTTGGTCGCATGTAACATTATTGTGCCTGATAGCACGACAATAAAGCCGCATATTTCTGATGCAATAGTTGAACCACTTTGGCCATCCCAATCCTGTAAGCATTATTTAGAAATGTTATTAGGCTCTTGTACAATCATAGACATGAGTAACATCTTAGGCATCCGAAGTAAAATGTTGGAACTTGTTGATGGTACCTTGAACATTATTACACTGGCCAGTATTGTAAGTGTTGTAAACATGACATAGTATATAGGAGACACAATTGCCGTGTTGAAAGTGTCAAGAGCCTGAAATGTTATAATCATGTCAGCAAAGCATAATAGCGTATGAAAGAAATGACAAAAGCAAATGAACTAAAAAGTTACAATCTAGTTATGATTAATTAACTAATGAACCTGTGCATACTATATTAATATGCCAATCTTTTTCTTATAATGAGATTACACACTACAAATTCAAGATAAAAAGAAATTATGATTACTAGTAAGGAAGACCCTTGTGTATCTTACAAATGAAAGTAGTTGCATCTTGTCTTACATGTTCACAAGACATTTACCATTAGGTATATATTTTGCAACACCATCTATTCATTATATACAGTATGCTAATTTCTAAGCAATCCAGTTACATGAATCAATCAATGCTATTGGGCTCGACAAAAGTCACTCCCTCTGTTTCATAGTAAGTGTTGTTTAAGGTTATGTTTATGCATGCTTAAGAAAATCATGAGTGTATTATTAATTTCTATGATAATATTAACTTCATTTACTAAAGTACCCTTACTAAAAAGTAGTTAGTGGAGTATTTAGATGGAAGAGTTATAATAAATAAGAATATATTAGTGGAAAAAAATAATTAATGCTTCATCTGTAATCTAAAATGACAAACATGCCAAACATGACACTTAATATGAGACGGAGGAGTCACTTTTTCAATAAAACCTTTTAGAGCAAGGTTTTTCTTGATGGTTTTCATAAAAGGGTTCTTAGGTATTTATATCACCCTTTAAATCATACTATTTTCCATTCAAAACATTTTTCGCATTGGATCCACTATTGGGCTTCTTCTCACAAGACCAAAGTAACTTGGACAATTTCAACCATATTCTCCTTTATACCACTCCAACAATTCAACTTTCTCTAAGTACAACTCACTTGTTATTGCTCCTTAATAGTCTTTTTGTCTTTTCTCGCATACATACTTATTGACATTAGCACTCCATCTCCACTGCACTGACTTCATGGCCTAACATTCACCACTAAAGAATATCATTGGTCATTTGGTCTTATCGCCGTCTTTTAAAACTTTCCTTTGTATTGATGGGCAATCAACAATCACATATCATGGCTCAAGCATTTCTCTATTTTCCCTTTAGATACATTGATGATTATAAGTTCTATAAATGCATTAAGCAATCCATTGGTCTAATATCTAGCATGCTTCCATAATGAAAGAACCTCTTCACTAAGAAAGACAAAAAACTTATACATAAATCCTGAACCATCTTCAATCTTGTTAAGCACAGCTAAAAAAGAATCATACAAAAAATAAAACCAATTTGTATTTCTCAAAGGGTTTATCTGTCCTAACTTCCTTACACATGCTATGCGATGGGTATCGATGACCTTGCTTTGGTGAGGTGCATTCTCAAAGGAGTCTCCTAGATATATAGATAGATTCATTAGAAAGCTTTGTTACATTTCCATTTTTATCCCTAGTTTTTTCTTTGTTCTTTCATAAACCTTCATTTTACCCCGAAAAATTGGAGATCCTATAGAATGAACGGATCATGATAGAATAGATGCAACACATAAAAATGATAAAATGATTTTCTACTTATATACTAACAAATAACAGTTGGAAGGATATGACGCATATGGCTAGTATGCTAATTTGAAAAGTCATCAAGTAACAAACCTTATTAAGATAATTCATTTGCATGACGACACATATGGCCACAACTAACATGAAAAACCATGTCTCTGGATAAACTAACTGATTTTTCCCTTCAATACTTAATTTCAAAGAAGTTCCCAGTGCTTTGACACTCATCACCTGCCAACAAAAAAGTAAATTGATATAGATCACACGTCATGGTATTGCATTGTTAGTTACTACTAAAAGAAAACATTTTTCAGAAAACATCATCAGTTATTTGGATATAGTTATCGATACAATTTGGGGGAGGGAGAAAACCATAAAACATAATAGTACATATAAATAATGTATCCCCGACACTACGGATTAAAGGCGTGTCTAGTGTCTAACACTGACACATGTGGTCACACTCAATCGCTTCTATTTCAATAAATTATCACCAGTGTTTACGTGTCAGTGCCGTATCCAGTGTCTGTGCTTCACAACATATAAATAAAATATATGTAAAGTTACATGAAAGCCGGGATTTCGTTTATAAAATTCACTGCTAGAAGTTAAAACTTAGAATTCAGATTTTGAGGATAATGTTTTGAAATAGCAAAGACCAAATTACTAGCAACAACAAACCGTATTCCGCCGATCATAATGTCATATATTTTAAACTAAATAACTCTGAATAAATAAATTTTAGAACATATATCAAATAGACAAGTGAGCATGAAAGACAATGGTTAATTTACTTACAGAGAGGGAACCCATCAACGAACAAATGCCGGTATAAACTAGCACATTGGTATGTCCACATCTTGGTGCAAAATGGAAAACCAGAATGAAAACCAATACTACTACAGACCCCACATATGCCAGAAATGCTGCATACAGAGAATACCTGTTATCAAGGAACCGCAATAAATTGCAGAAAAAAAAAAGGCGATGTATCCTAACCTGGTTGAGTAGCCATATTCCATATCTGTAGAACAGATGTGATAGGATCTTCCTTAGGAGCATGAATAACAATAATGATAGAACCAGCAATGCACATTACACAGCCCAATACCCCAAGCTTATGTAGCTTCTCTTTAAGAATAAGGTCAGCTAAAACAGCACTAGAGGATGGATACCATGCAAACATCGTCGAAGAAGCAACCGAGTTATGAAAGTTTGAAGTCAACACGGTCGTAATTCAATTGAGAAATTAAACTTAGATCAAGAATACCTCACAATAATACTTAATGCACCAAGAGGGGTAACTAGAACAGCAGGAGCAAAAGCATATGCAACAAAGTTTGCAACCTCTCCTACAATCACTGAACAAGAAACCATACAGAAACAGATTCTGCAAGAAATCAGATAGACAAAGAGGAAAAAACCTTGATAACAAACTAACATTTACTGATTCTATCAATATTGTCAAATAGCAGCACAATAGAACTATAGCGTAGCCCAATTTTAACAAACCATACTCCCTATGTTCCTTTTAAATTGTCCTTTTTTTTTTTACTTTTTACACATATCAAGACAGGCAATAAAGTTTGCTACTTTTGATGCTATTATTTTTCTTTTTCTCATAATGTCCTTATTATCTCATATATTTCTCTTTCAACAAAATAACTAAGGATATTTTTGACAAATCAATAATTAATGTTGTATTGAATCATTGAAAACAACAATTAAATAGGAACAAAATTTTCCAGCAAATGTGACAAATTAAAAAGGAACTGAGAGGGTAGCACTTGAGCACAGCAAAATTTGAACAAAGTACTATTTTCAGCTATCAGTGATTATCCACAACACTAAATTCTAATCAACAATCAATAATGCTACAACACTAAAGCATATTTGAAGCATTAAATCAAGATTCCAATATTCCACTAAACAATGCAAAACAACATTAATTCAAACTTATAGAATTCAAAAACTCATATAAACAAAACAAAATCCAATTAATTTTAAACATTAATTAAATGAAAACACAATCCATTGAAATACAACAAAATCTAGACCTAACCCCCAATAAAAAAAGTTTGAGAAGACAACATAGGAAGAACAAAAAAAGCATAAAAAGCTTACTTGTGATCATCCCAACCCACCATAATGGTTCCAAGAGATAATAATAGCCACCAACACCTACAAAATGATAAAGAAAAATACAAAATCAAAACAAAAAAAAAGGTCATCAAAATTACATATTCAGAAGAAAAATAAAAAATTACCAGCCCTGACACCAAAAACAGAAGCTGCTCTTCTAAGGCCTTGTTTCTTAATAATGAAACTTGAACCAATGAAGCCACTTGAAACCAACGCTAGAATGAGACCTGTTACATTCTCCTTCAGCAGACTCATGTCGAAAATTCGTTACTTTGTTATGATTTTGGATCTCTCTCTTTCTTTCTTTTTCTTCATTGATGCTCAGATAATAATCATCATTGCTTGTTTCATCGTTGTCACAACACAATTCAAAGATGCAAATTATTGGGTGTGAACGCCCTCACCCTAATTATCCGTCACCACATTCTTGGGCCCACTTTATTATTATTATTATTATTATTATTATTATTATTATTATTATTATTATTATTATTATTATTATTATTATTATTATTATTATTATTATTATTATTATTATTATTCTTTTAACATATGCATGTTTTTTATTGCTTCCAAAGTGGAGTAATCTTTTATTAAATTCTTTTCAGCTTTTGACTGCCAAACTTTATTTTTTATTTTTTTATCACAAAACACTTTATGTCTTCTTTTAAGTGTATAAGGTGTGACGTTTTCCCACGCTTAAAAATAAAATGAAAAATATGTGTGATTTAGTTAATATTCAAAAAATGAGATAGATTAATACATAAAATAAGATAAATTGAATATTTTTTAAAATAAGGATATTTCAAAAAAAAAAAATCCTACAAAACTTCAATAAAAATTCATAGTTTAAAAATAAATAGATAACATTTAACTTTTATGAAATGTTAATATAAAACTAGTTTACACTTAAAAACAAAAGTAGTTTATAATTATATTCTCAACTTTTATTTAAGTAAAAAGGTTCAACTTTCTTCTATAATAAAGTTTGATAGTAAGAATCCGTAAAATTTAACTCAATTGACAAATGTCAAAATTATTAAGTTAGATATCATATTTTGATTTCAAACTTAAAATCTCATCAATTAAGTCATAATCTTCTGGAGCAGCAAATATGCCGAAGAGAGTTTTGCAAGAACTTGTTCATAAATGTCTTCTAATATCACATCTTTGCAACAAGGAGGTCATGGATTCAGCCCTTCACCTCGCTGAATTGGTGGGTGATAGATCTTTGTCAAACACAGTTCAAATGCTCTCTCGTGTTACTTTGTCCAACGTTTTTGACAATGCAGATGATCAAAGCTCTTTATTGACTTCAGCAAATGTTTTCCAACTCGAGGAAACCATGCGTGGAGCATGTAAAAAGCTTGAGTTAGTTAAACAATAGATAATGAGAAATAAAAAGGCAAAGCAAGTCGATTGTGAGATTGAAGAGACTGGAGAAACACAGATATAGACTTTGGCAAAGTCATGGAACCCATGTCCAATTGGCATGGTGCCTCGTGTTGTTTGTAACAGCCCGATTTTTTTTTAAACAAATTCAAATTCATAATAAAGAGATAAATATCTTTGGATAAAATATTTAAGTCGTATCACAACGACAAAAGTCAACAATAATTACAAACAGCGGAAACGGTTTTGAAATGAAAATCCAAAATATTTAAAGCAGAAAAATACACCGGGGCTATGAGACCTATCCAACGTAGCTCATACCCCTGGGGTATTCTCGGCAGACACCTGTATAAAAGCACTGCCCCAAGAATTTTAACTTCCCCACGTCACGTCAAAAAGTGGTACAAGGACCCATCAAAATCAAAGTTAGGCTGACAATATATGGTATAGGTACAGTATTCCAGAATGAAATAAATACAACCACAACAGATAGACATCTAGCCCCTATACAGCCATCTAATCTGATCATGCTACAAAAAAACTACTATAACCCAAGTGATCTCCACGCGCCCCGCAGAAATCCTTCTGACACAGCAGTGGTCAGGTAAGTCTA
Source organism: Cicer chorassanicum (assembly GCA_037974735.1). Taxonomy (NCBI): domain Eukaryota; kingdom Viridiplantae; phylum Streptophyta; class Magnoliopsida; order Fabales; family Fabaceae; genus Cicer; species Cicer chorassanicum. Next base: position 43,823,597 of record JBBPBP010009778.1, read on the forward strand.
ACTCCGTACCCATCTCCAGAGTACTAACTGGTAGGACGATCCTGATTCTCATCTGAGGGCAAAGCCCAGATTTCCACAATAATTGTAAAGGTCACCAACCGAAATTAACAAATATCACATAACATTTAAATTTTAAATGCACAAAATAACCTTTCAACTTAGCATATATCTAGAAAGGGTTTTCATATGCCACACATGCATAATCCAAGTTGAAAAATGAAGTATTTAACAAATTGCATTGTCGTATTCGAATACCACCTCCTTGTATCCGAATACAATTGTGAAAATGGCATAATTTCCAGTTTTGAAAATATTTCGATATCATTCAACGCTTACCACATAAAGTCAATCAATAACACTCATCAAATACGGCACAATTACAAACCACAACCGAGTATGTATATACGACCATCACAGTATATCAAACATGACTCGCGTGCCAAGCACCCTAATGAAATGCGTATATGCCAATGCACATGATTCCAGAACTCCAAACCAACTCCCTCCTCGAAAGGGCGTAAATCATAATTGTACAGTCACTCACAGACCAGTACTAATTATCAAGGTGCAATCCCTCACGGATCAGCACAATTTACTATCGTACAGCCTCTCACAGACCAGTACTAATTTTCTATGCGTGCAATCGCTCACAGATCAGCACGACTTACAAGAGTGCAATCTCTCACAGATCAGCACGACTTACAAGAGTGCAATCTCTCACAGATCAGCACGACGCGAAAATTCCCGCAAAGATAAGATGAACCAACTATTCACATGGCATCATCTCGTGGCCCATCGCGGTTACCACTATCACTATGGCCCATCGCGGTCACCATGTACTATGAAATGCATGAGCATACTCTAACTCTTTTCACCACAACCATTAAGTAAATGCAGCTATTAAAAGATTCCCCTTTTTTAATACTCATTTAACACTAATGATTTTTCAAAACTTTTCACAGAGCATACTCAGACATATTAATTCATAATCCAACAAATCCACATCAAATTCAATCTACAAACCACATTAAATACAACAATCCAAATTCCACAAATCCACTCCAAATCACTACAAATTGCTCATTTTCAAAACTCGTCATATTTCAACCACAATACACCCATTAATTTCCATAATTGCAAACATGCATTTGCACCAAATTTATTTCCTCAAATCACTCCTCAAACACATCAAAACAATTTCACATAAAACGCCTTAAATTCATTTTCTGCAAATCCACACATCAAACACGACAAATTCATGAATCAATTCGACTTCCAAAATTTCACGCCAAATTTAATCGTGACTCATCTATGTTCACAACTCCACATTTCAAACTCATTAAATTCAACTTCCACAATTTCACCCATAAACACATTAAATTCATTTTCCTCCAATCTATACATAAAATACATCTCAAAATTCATAATATTAATTATGAACACATCAATCACACCAAACATGAATTACCACAACAACATTAATATCTCAGAGTTCTCCCCACCGCTAACTCGGTGCCAACAGCCTCGATTCCTTTTCGAGACTCAAGGAGCTAACTACATAAACATAAATATTTGTAACAATTTGTTCACAACTAAAATTTATCCAACCACAACAAAATTCCCAAAATTATATCTTTTTTACACACCAAACTTTTACAACCAAATATTCAACATTAATTCAAACCTCCACATTTCCAAACATAAACCACCAAATTTAATCTCCAAAATTTTCAACCATAAATCACCAATTTAAATCTCTAAATTTTCAACCATAAATCATCAATTTAAATCTATAAATTTTTAACCATAAATCACAAATTTAAATCTCTAAATTTTTAACCATAAATCACAAATTTAAATCTCTAAATTTTTAACCATAAATCACAAATTTAAATCTCCAAATTTTTACCCATAAACACCTTAAATTTAATTTCCTCAAAACTCACATAAATCAATTAAATTCAATTTCTACAAAATCACACATCAATTTCACAGAATTCCAACTCCAAAAATACATATATAAAATCTTATATGCAAGCTAAAAATTTGGATGGAGCCCTTACCTCAACGGTAGCTCTAACAACCGATTACGACACCGTGATTAATTCCGGTGAAATATTTTGTTCGCACGTCACTTCGAAAACTAGCTCACTAGCACTGCAGCATGGAGGTGAGCAACTTTCCCTTCTGTCACTTCGCGAGATGAAGCTTAGATCTAGTAAATAAATCGCTTCACTCACATCTCAAACTATTTTTATAAAAATATCTATTCTCATTGCAACTCAATTGACAGGTAAATTTTTTAGCAACTATAGATATTTTTAACAAAATAGTCCGATAATAAATTTTCCGCAACGTAATTAAATTATTTCTCGCCAAATAATTTTCAACGGGTCTCGTAAAAATATCATTGGCATTTAACACACAAAATACCATTAAAATTGGCTAAAAGCCTCAGAATTCACACCAAATATATACTAAAATTGCATAAATTAGATTTTAAAACTAAGGGTCTTACATGTTTTAATTAATAGAAGTAGTTATTGGCTAAAAACTCAATTTTCATTTGGTTAAAATTTTATGTTGTGATATTTTAGTGTTGAAGAAATTTCAGAAACTTTATTAATGTTAAAAATAACAATGTTTCCAGAAATAATAAATGGGTTGAAGGTTGTTGTTATAAATTTTTTTTTGAATGATAAAGTTGTGATTTTTATGAGACAATTGTGTGGATATTGTGTTTATGTATACAATAAAACTAGTTTTATGATAGAGTTGCTAATTTGTTTTGTAATAATTAAAATGAATTTTGTGTTGAAGTGTCGTAAAATTTTATTGTTAAATTTTGGAAATGAACTAAGGAAGTCTTTGGGATCCTTGATGCTTATTGTATTAGAATTTTGGTCCAAAAGAAATATATGAAAAATGACATTTTTCCTTTATTTTAATGGATTTGCAATGAAGCATTAAATATAGACTCAAAATCTCTTTTTATCGTTACTTGTTTGTGTGCTTGCTAATTTTAGAGAATTTATATATTTTAAAAATATAAAGAAATGACGTGTCTTAAAACCTTAAGCCAACACCAAACATTGAATAGAAATTAAGGATAAAATGAGTTTTGACACTAAGTGGGTAGTAAATTATTTCGTGAAGTTGTAACGTTTTGGAGCAAAGACCTCTACGTAGGAACCTTAATAATGACACTCATTACGGTAAGGGCATCACTCCATTTGTTTTCCTACTTGAATTATATGTGATATAAATGTACTGCAATGTTGTGTATTGGTTCTTTTTGTTTGTTATCTTCAAAATAAATTTTATATGATACGTTGTTATAATGGTTGTGTTTGACATGTTCAAATTGTGGAAAATAAACGTCATATGATGTGCTATTATAATGGTTGTGCTTGACATGTTGTAGTTATTCAAGGTGATGACTTTGTGTCTAAATCAGGTTGGTTTAGGAAAAGGTTGAATGGTTTTGGACGCTCTGGTTGAGTGATCTATTTTGTTACTAACTAAGGTGATGACATTCATGCATGCATTGGTGGCCTGAACCTAGTCACGAGTATGTGACGACAGTTCATTGCAAAGGCAATGTGATTCAGAAAAATACTCAACGTGGACGTACTGAACATGAAATTCTTAAGAGCATTTGTCCAATGGTGCAACAACTCCAACGGTGGGACATTGTCCAATGGAAGGACTCTTTGCTCTAATGGGTGGTGAAATTCCAGAATCATACATATAGTCTAACAAATAGAATTTGTGCATTTTGGTTGATTTGTATCTTTGGTGCTTTGTGATTTTAACTGTTAAACGAAGTATATAATTTATTTATATTTTTGCTATAACAACTATATATATATGCATGTTTATTTGCTCTGTATTTGTTATTTGAAGATTACCCTTACATTTGACAGGACGTCGCATAGAGTGTTACTTAAGCAAATAATTTCGCAGACCAACCTAGTAGGAAAAATGTGAGGAAGTACAATAGCATGCAGTTGGAGGCTCCGAGATACTTTTGTACTGGTATTAGACTTGTTGGGTGAGTTTTCCACAAGCGTCCAGAGTTATGATCAACTAGGATTTATTTTTGGGTAGTAAAATGCGAAGAGTTATGGCTTTAGGAGTTTCTTTTGTTTTACATATTAAATTTACTTTTGTAATAGTAATTGTGAATACTCTGACTCAGTATTTTTGAAATACAATTGAAAAAGTTACTAATTGGTTTTAAAGTAAATAAGTATTTAAGATAATCTTATAAATAAATAAAAACAAATATGTATTTTACGTTTAGAATTTCGTTAGATAATGTCTCGAAAAAGTGGGATGTTACAGTATTTTCCAACGATTCATCCAGAGCTCGCTACGTTCGGCAATAGCTCTTTGAGGGATAAATTAATTAATGTGCAAATATGGAATTTGTGAGGTTATAATGTGGAACAATAACATTTACAAGGTGTTGATTGATTTAATTTTGTTAAACATGTGGTATTTGATATTATTGTGATATTGGTTGTCGAATGAATTTTGTACATATGTTTGATTAGACGAGTTTGTGTGATGTTATAAATTTGTGATAAGTTTATATGATGATGATGTATGATTGATGATAGTGATTCTATAAAGTTGTGATAAGTTTATGTGATGTTTGATCGAAGATAGTGATGTTACAAATTTGTGATTAGTTTATATGATGATGATTGTAACACTCCAAATTTTATAATAAACTATTTTATTAATTAAATAGGATTTTAGATAATTAATTTGGTGTTAAAATTATTTTAGAATATATGTTGATTAGTTTTATGATTAATTTTCTTTATAGGTGTGTTTTCTATGATGTGCTAATCTTGTACATATTTGACCAAATATGTTATATGAATAATAAATGTTATATTTTATTATTTTATATATTTTTCTAAAAATAATAGTATATTAGTGTAAATATTTTAAAGAATAAGATTTAGGAGATTTTACATGTATATGTGAGTTGGTAATTAATATGATATTTTCTCGTGTGTTTGACTAATATTAAATGTATGTGCACTTAATTATATTTAATTATTTCTAAATATATCTTATTTTAATTATTTATTTTATAAATAATTATCTTGAGATAGTAGTAATGTTATGTTTGATTTTCTTTATTTTTATATACTTATTTTGGAATTGTGATTTTATATATATATATTTATTATGATTTAGTAATTAACATAAAATATTGTTGTTATATTTATTTATTTTATAATTTTGACTATTCTCTAATGATAGTATTATTATAACGTGAGTATTTTGAAAAATAAGTATAATTATAGTGATTAATTTGAATATGAGAGTTTGGGTTGTTAATAATATGTATTTTGTTAAAAGGTTAATTATTTTAATTACTCTAATTTGTCATATATTAGTTATGAAATATTAGTAATGTTTTGAAAATTAAATGATGTTTGGAAGAGTATTAAAAATGAGATTAAGTAATAATTAATTTTGTTTTAGCAAAATAAAAATAATAGTAGTAAAACATAAAACAAATAAGGAGACCAATGGGCTTGACCCATGTGAACCCTAAACGACAACCTATCTGTAACAGCCCGATTTTTTTTTTAAAACAAATTCAAATTCATAATAAAGAGATAAATACCTTTGGATAAAATATTTAAGTCGTATCACAACGACAAAAGTCAACAATAATTACAAACAGCGGAAACGGTTTTGAAATGAAAATCCAAAATATTTAAAACAGAAAAATACACCGGGGCTATGAGACCTATCCAACGTAGCTCATACCCCTGGGGTATTCTCGGCAGACACCTGTACAAAAGCACTGCCCCAAGAATTTTAACTTCCCCACGTCACGTCAAAAAGTGGTACAAGGACCCATCAAAATCAAAGTTAGGCTGACAATATATGGTATAGGTACAGTATTCCAGAATGAAATAAATACAACCACAACAGATAGACATCTAGCCCCTATACAACCATCTAATTTGATCATGCTACGAAAAAACTACTATAACCCAAGTGATCTCCGCGCGCCCCGCAGAAATCCTTCTAACACAGCAGTGGTCAGGTAAGTCTAACTTCGTACCCATCTCCAGAGTACTAACTGGTAGGACGATCCTGATTCTCATCTGAGGGCAAAGCCCAGATTTCCACAATAATTGTAAAGGTCACCAACCGAAATTAACAAATATCACATAACATTTAAATTTTAAATGCACAAAATAACCTTTCAACTTAGCATATATCTAGAAAGGGTTTTCATATGCCACACATGCATAATCCAAGTTGAAAAATGAAGTATTTAACAAATTGCATTGTCGTATTCGAATACCACCTCCTTGTATCCGAATACAATTGTGAAAATGGCATAATTTCCAGTTTTGAAAATATTTCGATATCATTCAACGCTTACCACATAAAGTCAATCAATAACACTCATCAAATACGGCACAATTACAAACCACAACCGAGTATGTATATACGACCATCACAGTATATCAAACATGACTCGCGTGCCAAGCACCCTAATGAAATGCGTATATGCCAATGCACATGAGTATATCAAACATGACTCGCGTGCCAAGCACCCTAATGAAATGCGTATATGCCAATGCACATGATTCTAGAATTCCAAACCAACACCCTCCTCGAAAGGGCGTAAATCACAATTGTACAGTCACTCACAGACCAGTACTAATTATCAAGGTGCAATCTCTCACGGATCAGCACAATTTACTATCGTACAGCCTCTCACAAACCAGTACTAATTTTCTATGCGTGCAATCGCTCACAGATCAGCACGACTTACAAGAGTGCAATCTCTCACAGATCAGCACGACGCGAAAATTCCCGCAAAGATAAGATGAACCAACTATTCACATGGCATCATCTCGTGGCCCATCGCGGTTACCACTATCACTATGGCCCATCGCGGTCACCATGTACTATGAAATGCATGAGCATACTCTAACTCTTTTCACCACAACCATTAAGTAAATGCAGCTATTAAAAGATTCCCTCTTTTTAATACTCATTTAACACTAATGATTTCTCAAAACTTTTCACAGAGCATACTCAGACATATTAATTCATAATCCAACAATTCCACATCAAATTCAATCTACAAACCACATTAAATACAACAATCCAAATTCCACAAATCCACACCAAATCACCACAAACTACTCATTTTCAAAACTCGTCATATTTCAACCACAATACACCCATTAATTTCCATAATTGCAAACATGCATTTACACCAAATTTATTTCCTCAAATCACTCCTCAAACACACCAAAACAATTTCACATAAAACACCTTAAATTCATTTTCTGCAAATCCACACATCACACACGACAAATTCAATCAATTCGAATTCTAAAATTTCACACCAAATTTAATCTCCAAAATTTTCAACCATAATCCACACATAAATCACATCTCAAAAATTCATAATATTAATTATGAACACATAAAGCACACCAAATTTAATTTCCAAAACAACATTAATATCTCAGAGTTCTCCCCACCGCTAACTCGGTGCCAACAGTCTCGATTCCTTTTCGAGACTCAAGGAGCTAACTACATAAACATGAATATTTATAACAATTTGTTCACAACTAAAGTTCAAACTCATTTATTTGAAAATAACTCATTTCGTAACTCAAATACGTCAAAATCAATTTCTTTTTTTTTTTGTCAACCATTACTAACAAAATCGACCACATTAATCACATTAATTCAATCTCAGCAAATCCCACACAATTCATATCAAACTACGTCTCAATCGCGTCAATTTTAAATTCCGCTAATTCCCGAATAAACGAATTAAATTCATTTTCACCATTTTACACATCAAATACACCAAATTTCTTTTCCATAAAATCACATATAATGTCCTAAATGCAAACTAAAAGTTTGGAAGGAGCCCTTACCTTAACAATAGCTTAAACAACCGATTACGGTACCGCGATAAATTCCGGTAAAATATTTTGTTCGCACGCCGCTTCCAAAGTTGGCTCACTAGCACCGCAGCGTGGAGGTGAACAACTTTCCCTTCTGTCACTTCGCGAGATGAAGCTTAGATCTAGGTGAAAATGGAGGTTTTGAATTGGTGGATTTTGATTTTGTTTTTTTTTTTCGAACACTGGAGAAAGAAAAGGATGGAAGTCGCGATAGCCTGGCTTGCTTTTTCTGTGTTTACTTGTCTTCCTCTTACCTCACGTGTTATTATATACATCCTATTAATTTAATAATAATAATAATAATATATATATATATATATATATATATATATAACTTATATTAACATACTTATATATATATATATTACTAGTTTAATAATATATATATATATATATATATATATATATAATTAAACCAAATCAATAAATATTTAAATATTCTTACACACACTTCAACTATTTTGATAAAAATATTTATTCTCATTGCAGCTCAATTGACAAGTAAATTTTTTTAGCAATTAGAGATATTTTTAGCAAAATAGTCCGGTAATAAATTTTCTGCAACGTAATTAAATTATTTCTCGCCAAATAATTTTAAACGGGTCTCATAAAAATATCAACGGCATTTAACATTCGAAATACCAATAAAATTGGCTAAAAAGTCTCAAAATTCAACATAAAAACACATCAAAAACAAAAAGTACAAATTAAAACTACGGGTCTTACATTCTACCCCCTAAAATTAGTTTCGTCCTCGAAACTACGTGTTGATAAACAACTCTGGGTGTTGTTCCCTCATCTTGCTCTCCAATTCCCAAGTCGCATCTCCGGTAGTTGGGTTCCAGATCACTTTGACCAACGAAACATCCTTGTTCCTTAATCGCTTAATCTTCCTGTCATCAATTCTCACAGGTAGTACTTCATTTCAAGAGTCACGTCTTCAACAAAAACGGAACTTGAATTTCATTCACTGATTAAGACCTACATTTGTCTCATGCCTAACCTTTCAATTTCACGCTTCACTAGTCAATTCTTACATACTTCACCATTCTGCACAAACCTGAAAATAATATTCCGACATTACTGCCACCATTCATTCTGATACTTCTCAATTTCGCCGCGTCCTTCATTTGCAGCTTGATAATTATCTTTTCATTCTGACAGGTCAAGCACACTATTTTCACTCCATCCATTTTCCATTTATACAACCCTTAAATTTCTACCTCGAACCTTGATATATCTTCATTATGGTGATTTCAATAAATCAAGCTTCACTAGTTCCCACCAAACTTTTCCATTTCATACGTAATTCTTCCCTACCAAACAAACATTTAACTCTATGGATTGGCAAACACAAAAGCAACCCCCATGCCATGTACTCAAGTAATGCCTTTAAAATAACATTGTCTGGAATACAGGTGATATAATTTCTTTCATGAATCTTTAATTGACATAAGCTACATCTCCATGTGCTACTCCAACAAGCTTTCTTGGCACATTTTTCCAAAATTTGGTTCACATGCTGAATTCTTATTCCTTTTCAACCTCCACCGAGATACAAACTGAAAGAATCCTAACAATCATACGTCCAAAAACTATTTCACAAATGATCCCAATAAGCATTTCCTAAGAATAATTATCTATAAACTTCATCCTCATAACTTTGCAGTAAAATATCTCAAAGTCCCATATACCTTTCATCGTCCATCTAGGCATTGAAACACTCATTTGTTATATTTATTCTTTTTCACTTTCTACCATTGAATAAAATTCTAAAATCTGATCCTCGAAATCTCCAAATACTAGTCACACCGTCTAAATTCATCCATTTCATCTTAAGATACAACTCAAGGTCTTATTCATCATCGACTTTAATCGTCTTAGTAATCTCACTAATTAAAACTCTTTTAATCATAACACAATATTTTTAGTAAATCTTCAAACATTCTCAACCATAACCTGAATTATTTATCACTTGCCTACCTCAACTCCCTCGATTATACAAGTTTAAGGTGTCACTTGGTCCTCCATCCAACCTTGTAGATTTTAAATCATCGACTTAAAGATTAACCATCTTAGGGTCCTAAATCAAATCTCGAATAATCCTTCCGACCTATCAAAATATTAACATTCTCCTAGTAATTACCATCCTTTAATAGACTCTCAAAGCTTACATTGCTACAATCTCTAAGTATTCTCGTACTCGGTACTTCCAATTCCACTTAATAGTAACATACGGTTCAATACATCAAGTCTTAATCCTTATGTTTTTCCGAACATCACTCAAAATTCATACTTAGGCGTCTATAGTTTCATCCGAGATCACTATCCATACTTACTGTCTCCTAAACCACACATAGATTTGTCACTTACCAATGAAATATATAGTTTCATTCCTATACTCGTCATGAGATTCATACTTAACAATCTAAATTTGCAAATCTAGTTTAACTCGAATGCTCGACCTTACCCCTCAAGGTATCGACCATTCCTCAAAGCGTCTCTTATCTAACCAAGGTAGTATTTACCCCTAACGTACAATGATTCTTAACTTCAATACAAGCCTCTTTCGTTGACACCTAAGCATTAAATGCTATTCCAAATGGAATCCCTGTCTTCTCAATAATTTCATGGTGTTCACACCTCTTTAACAGTTATCAAACTTCATTCAGTCTCATCCTGAAATCTACCAGGCGAACATCTAATACTGTTCTTAAAAAGTTCTCCACTTATTGAATCCACTGATCAGCTTTTCCTGGGCTCTCATCACCCTTAAACTTTGGAGGATTGTAACGAAGAAAATCTTCCAATCCCCTTGACTCAACAGCATGGATATCTCCTTCCCTCTTTTCCAGATCCCGCAGAGTCTTTGCAGTAGTCTGTGCAGCAACAGAAGCAGTCATGTTATTCATAGCTTCAGCCATTTCATCATCTTCATTGACGTTGACTCTTGTAGCGTCGCTCCTTCTTGGAGGCATTGTTTCCTCAACCCAACATCAAGAAGAAATCTTAACACCACTTAGAATAATTCCAAAAATAACTTCAGTCTACATCAAGACATAATAACTCCACCAGACTTGACAACTCAGACAACTTAACCCGACGCATGATCAGATAACGACTCCCAACCTACAGGTTGACCTACAATCTATAACCAAAGCTCCACATCCCCAAAGAAATCCAAACCAAAGCTCTGATACCACAATTGTAACAGCCCGATTTTTTTTTAAACAAATTCAAATTCATAATAAAGAGATAAATATCTTTGGATAAAATATTTAAGTCGTATCACAACGACAAAAGTCAACAATAATTACAAACAGCGGAAACGGTTTTGAAATGAAAATCCAAAATATTTAAAGCAGAAAAATACACCGAGACTATGAGACCTATCCAACGTAGCTCATACCCCTGGGGTATTCTCGGCAGACACCTGTATAAAAGCACTGCCCCAAGAATTTTAACTTCCCCACGTCACGTCAAAAAGTGGTACAAGGACCCATCAAAATCAAAGTTAGGCTGACAATATATGGTATAGGTACAGTATTCCAGAATGAAATAAATACAACCACAACAGATAGACATCTAGCCCCTATACAGCCATCTAATCTGATCATGCTACAAAAAAACTACTATAACCCAAGTGATCTCCACGCGCCCCGCAGAAATCCTTCTGACACAGCAGTGGTCAGGTAAGTCTAACTCCGTACCCATCTCCAGAGTACTAACTGGTAGGACGATCCTGATTCTCATCTGAGGGCAAAGCCCAGATTTCCACAATAATTGTAAAGGTCACCAACCGAAATTAACAAATATCACATAACATTTAAATTTTAAATGCACAAAATAACCTTTCAACTTAGCATATATCTAGAAAGGGTTTTCATATGCCACACATGCATAATCCAAGTTGAAAAATGAAGTATTTAACAAATTGCATTGTCGTATTCGAATACCACCTCCTTGTATCCGAATACAATTGTGAAAATGGCATAATTTCCAGTTTTGAAAATATTTCGATATCATTCAACGCTTACCACATAAAGTCAATCAATAACACTCATCAAATACGGCACAATTACAAACCACAACCGAGTATGTATGTACGACCATCACAGTATATCAAACATGACTCGCGTGCCAAGCACCCTAATGAAATGCGTATATGCCAATGCACATGAGTATATCAAACATGACTCGCGTGCCAAGCACCCTAATGAAATGCGTATATGCCAATGCACATGATTCTAGAATTCCAAACCAACACCCTCCTCGAAAGGGCGTAAATCACAATTGTACAGTCACTCACAGACCAGTACTAATTATCAAGGTGCAATCTCTCACGGATCAGCACAATTTACTATCGTACAGCCTCTCACAAACCAGTACTAATTTTCTATGCGTGCAATCGCTCACAGATCAGCACGACTTACAAGAGTGCAATCTCTCACAGATCAGCACGACGCGAAAATTCCCGCAAAGATAAGATGAACCAACTATTCACATGGCATCATCTCGTGGCCCATCGCGGTTACCACTATCACTATGGCCCATCGCGGTCACCATGTACTATGAAATGCATGAGCATACTCTAACTCTTTTCACCACAACCATTAAGTAAATGCAGCTATTAAAAGATTCCCTCTTTTTAATACTCATTTAACACTAATGATTTCTCAAAACTTTTCACAGAGCATACTCAAACATATTAATTCATAATCCAACAATTCCACATCAAATTCAATCTACAAACCACATTAAATACAACAATCCAAATTCCACAAATCCACACCAAATCACCACAAACTACTCATTTTCAAAACTCGTCATATTTCAACCACAATACACCCATTAATTTCCATAATTGCAAACATGCATTTACACCAAATTTATTTCCTCAAATCACTCCTCAAACACATCAAAACAATTTCACATAAAACACCTTAAATTCATTTTCTGCAAATCCACACATCACACACGACAAATTCAATCAATTCGAATTCTAAAATTTCACACCAAATTTAATCTCCAAAATTTTCAACCATAATCCACACATAAATCACATCTCAAAAATTCATAATATTAATTATGAACACATAAAGCACACCAAATTTAATTTCCAAAACAACATTAATATCTCAGAGTTCTCCCCACCGCTAACTCGGTGCCAACAGTCTCGATTCCTTTTCGAGACTCAAGGAGCTAACTACATAAACATGAATATTTATAACAATTTGTTCACAACTAAAGTTCAAACTCATTTATTTGAAAATAACTCATTTCGTAACTCAAACACGTCAAAATCAATTTATTTTTTTTTGTCAACCATTACTAACAAAATCGACTACATTAATCACATTAATTCAATCTCAACAAATCACACACAATTCATATCAAACTACGTCTCAACCGCGTCAATTTTAAATTCCGCTAATTCCCGCATAAACGAATTAAATTCATTTTCGTCATTTTACACATCAAATACACCAAATTTCTTTTCCATAAAATCACATATAATGTCCTAAATGCAAACTAAAAGTTTGGAAGGAGCCCTTACCTTAACGATAGCTTAAACAACCGATTACGGTACCGCGATAAATTCCGGTAAAATATTTTGTTCGCACGCCGCTTCCAAAGTTAGCTCACTAGCACCGCAGCGTGGAGGTGAGCAACTTTCCCTTCTGTCACTTCGCGAGATTAAGCTTAGATCTAGGTGAAAATGGAGGTTTTGAATTGGTGGGTTTTGATTTTGTTTTTTTTTTCGAACACTGGAGAAAGAAAAGGATGGAAGTCGCGATAGCCTGGCTTGCTTTTTCTGTGTTTACTTGTCTTCCTCTTACCTCACGTGTTATTATATACATCCTATTAATTTAATAATAATAATATATATAACTTATATTAACATATATATATATATATATATATATAATTAAACCAAATCAATAAATATTTAAATATTCTTACACACACTTCAACTATTTTGATAAAAATATTTATTCTCATTACAGCTCAATTGACAAGTAAATTTTTTTAGCAATTAGAGATATTTTTAGCAAAATAGTCCGGTAATAAATTTTCCGCAACGTAATTAAATTATTTCTCGCCAAATAATTTTAAACGGGTCTCATAAAAATATCAACGGCATTTAACATTCGAAATACCAATAAAATTGGCTAAAAAGTCTCAAAATTCAACATAAAAACACATCAAAAACAAAAAGTACAAATTAAAACTACGGGTCTTACATTCTACCCCCTAAAATTAGTTTCGTCCTCGAAACTACGTGTTGATAAACAACTCTGGGTGTTGTTCCCTCATCTTGCTCTCCAATTCCCAAGTCGCATCTCCGGTAGTTGGGTTCCAGATCACTTTGACCAACGAAACATCCTTGTTCCTTAATCGCTTAATCTTCCTGTCATCAATTCTCACAGGTAGTACTTCATTTCAAGAGTCACGTCTTCAACAAAAACGGAACTTGAATTTCATTCACTGATTAAGACCTACATTTGTCTCATGCCTAACCTTTCAATTTCACGCTTCACTAGTCAATTCTTACATACTTCACCATTCTGCACAAACCTGAAAATAATATTCCGACATTACTGCCACCATTCATTCTGATACTTCTCAATTTCGCCGCGTCCTTCATTTGCAGCTTGATAATTATCTTTTCATTCTGACAGGTCAAGCACACTATTTTCACTCCATCCATTTTCCATTTATACAACCCTTAAATTTCTACCTCGAACCTTGATATATCTTCATTATGGTGATTTCAATAAATCAAGCTTCACTAGTTCCCACCAAACTTTTCCATTTCATACGTAATTCTTCCCTACCAAACAAACATTTAACTCTATGGATTGGCAAACACAAAAGCAACCCCCATGCCATGTACTCAAGTAATGCCTTTAAAATAACATTGTCTGGAATACAGGTGATATAATTTCTTTCATGAATCTTTAATTGACATAAGCTACATCTCCATGTGCTACTCCAACAAGCTTTCTTGGCACATTTTTCCAAAATTTGGTTCACATGCTGAATTCTTATTCCTTTTCAACCTCCACCGAGATACAAACTGAAAGAATCCTAACAATCATACGTCCAAAAACTATTTCACAAATGATCCCAATAAGCATTTCCTAAGAATAATTATCTATAAACTTCATCCTCATAACTTTGCAGTAAAATATCTCAAAGTCCCATATACCTTTCATCGTCCATCTAGGCATTGAAACACTCATTTGTTATATTTATTCTTTTTCACTTTCTACCATTGAATAAAATTCTAAAATCTGATCCTCGAAATCTCCAAATACTAGTCACACCGTCTAAATTCATCCATTTCATCTTAAGATACAACTCAAGGTCTTATTCATCATCGACTTTAATCGTCTTAGTAATCTCACTAATTAAAACTCTTTTAATCATAACACAATATTTTTAGTAAATCTTCAAACATTCTCAACCATAACCTGAATTATTTATCACTTGCCTACCTCAACTCCCTCGATTATACAAGTTTAAGGTGTCACTTGGTCCTCCATCCAACCTTGTAGATTTTAAATCATCGACTTAAAGATTAACCATCTTAGGGTCCTAAATCAAATCTCGAATAATCCTTCCGACCTATCAAAATATTAACATTCTCCTAGTAATTACCATCCTTTAATAGACTCTCAAAGCTTACATTGCTACAATCTCTAAGTATTCTCGTACTCGGTACTTCCAATTCCACTTAATAGTAACATACGGTTCAATACATCAAGTCTTAATCCTTATGTTTTTCCGAACATCACTCAAAATTCATACTTAGGCGTCTATAGTTTCATCCGAGATCACTATCCATACTTACTGTCTCCTAAACCACACATAGATTTGTCACTTACCAATGAAATATATAGTTTCATTCCTATACTCGTCATGAGATTCATACTTAACAATCTAAATTTGCAAATCTAGTTTAACTCGAATGCTCGACCTTACCCCTCAAGGTATCGACCATTCCTCAAAGCGTCTCTTATCTAACCAAGGTAGTATTTACCCCTAACGTACAATGATTCTTAACTTCAATACAAGCCTCTTTCGTTGACACCTAAGCATTAAATGCTATTCCAAATGGAATCCCTGTCTTCTCAATAATTTCATGGTGTTCACACCTCTTTAACAGTTATCAAACTTCATTCAGTCTCATCCTGAAATCTACCAGGCGAACATCTAATACTGTTCTTAAAAAGTTCTCCACTTATTGAATCCACTGATCAGCTTTTCCTGGGCTCTCATCACCCTTAAACTTTGGAGGATTGTAACGAAGAAAATCTTCCAATCCCCTTGACTCAACAGCATGGATATCTCCTTCCCTCTTTTCCAGATCCCGCAGAGTCTTTGCAGTAGTCTGTGCAGCAACAGAAGCAGTCATGTTATTCATAGCTTCAGCCATTTCATCATCTTCATTGACGTTGACTCTTGTAGCGTCGCTCCTTCTTGGAGGCATTGTTTCCTCAACCCAACATCAAGAAGAAATCTTAACACCACTTAGAATAATTCCAAAAATAACTTCAGTCTACATCAAGACATAATAACTCCACCAGACTTGACAACTCAGACAACTTAACCCGACGCATGATCAGATAACGACTCCCAACCTACAGGTTGACCTACAATCTATAACCAAAGCTCCACATCCCCAAAGAAATCCAAACCAAAGCTCTGATACCACAATTGTAACAGCCCGATTTTTTTTTAAACAAATTCAAATTCATAATAAAGAGATAAATATCTTTGGATAAAATATTTAAGTCGTATCACAACGACAAAAGTCAACAATAATTACAAACAGCGGAAACGGTTTTGAAATGAAAATCCAAAATATTTAAAGCAGAAAAATACACCGAGACTATGAGACCTATCCAACGTAGCTCATACCCCTGGGGTATTCTCGGCAGACACCTGTATAAAAGCACTGCCCCAAGAATTTTAACTTCCCCACGTCACGTCAAAAAGTGGTACAAGGACCCATCAAAATCAAAGTTAGGCTGACAATATATGGTATAGGTACAGTATTCCAGAATGAAATAAATACAACCACAACAGATAGACATCTAGCCCCTATACAGCCATCTAATCTGATCATGCTACAAAAAAACTACTATAACCCAAGTGATCTCCACGCGCCCCGCAGAAATCCTTCTGACACAGCAGTGGTCAGGTAAGTCTAACTCCGTACCCATCTCCAGAGTACTAACTGGTAGGACGATCCTGATTCTCATCTGAGGGCAAAGCCCAGATTTCCACAATAA
Organism: Cicer chorassanicum; assembly: GCA_037974735.1. Classification (NCBI taxonomy): domain Eukaryota; kingdom Viridiplantae; phylum Streptophyta; class Magnoliopsida; order Fabales; family Fabaceae; genus Cicer; species Cicer chorassanicum. Next base: position 43,840,878 of record JBBPBP010009778.1, read on the forward strand.
TTGTAAAGGTCACCAACCGAAATTAACAAATATCACATAACATTTAAATTTTAAATGCACAAAATAACCTTTCAACTTAGCATATATCTAGAAAGGGTTTTCATATGCCACACATGCATAATCCAAGTTGAAAAATGAAGTATTTAACAAATTGCATTGTCGTATTCGAATACCACCTCCTTGTATCCGAATACAATTGTGAAAATGGCATAATTTCCAGTTTTGAAAATATTTCGATATCATTCAACGCTTACCACATAAAGTCAATCAATAACACTCATCAAATACGGCACAATTACAAACCACAACCGAGTATGTATGTACGACCATCACAGTATATCAAACATGACTCGCGTGCCAAGCACCCTAATGAAATGCGTATATGCCAATGCACATGAGTATATCAAACATGACTCGCGTGCCAAGCACCCTAATGAAATGCGTATATGCCAATGCACATGATTCTAGAATTCCAAACCAACACCCTCCTCGAAAGGGCGTAAATCACAATTGTACAGTCACTCACAGACCAGTACTAATTATCAAGGTGCAATCTCTCACGGATCAGCACAATTTACTATCGTACAGCCTCTCACAAACCAGTACTAATTTTCTATGCGTGCAATCGCTCACAGATCAGCACGACTTACAAGAGTGCAATCTCTCACAGATCAGCACGACGCGAAAATTCCCGCAAAGATAAGATGAACCAACTATTCACATGGCATCATCTCGTGGCCCATCGCGGTTACCACTATCACTATGGCCCATCGCGGTCACCATGTACTATGAAATGCATGAGCATACTCTAACTCTTTTCACCACAACCATTAAGTAAATGCAGCTATTAAAAGATTCCCTCTTTTTAATACTCATTTAACACTAATGATTTCTCAAAACTTTTCACAGAGCATACTCAAACATATTAATTCATAATCCAACAATTCCACATCAAATTCAATCTACAAACCACATTAAATACAACAATCCAAATTCCACAAATCCACACCAAATCACCACAAACTACTCATTTTCAAAACTCGTCATATTTCAACCACAATACACCCATTAATTTCCATAATTGCAAACATGCATTTACACCAAATTTATTTCCTCAAATCACTCCTCAAACACATCAAAACAATTTCACATAAAACACCTTAAATTCATTTTCTGCAAATCCACACATCACACACGACAAATTCAATCAATTCGAATTCTAAAATTTCACACCAAATTTAATCTCCAAAATTTTCAACCATAATCCACACATAAATCACATCTCAAAAATTCATAATATTAATTATGAACACATAAAGCACACCAAATTTAATTTCCAAAACAACATTAATATCTCAGAGTTCTCCCCACCGCTAACTCGGTGCCAACAGTCTCGATTCCTTTTCGAGACTCAAGGAGCTAACTACATAAACATGAATATTTATAACAATTTGTTCACAACTAAAGTTCAAACTCATTTATTTGAAAATAACTCATTTCGTAACTCAAATACGTCAAAATCAATTTCTTTTTTTTTTGTCAATCATTACTAACAAAATCGACCACATTAATCACATTAATTCAATCTCAGCAAATCCCACACAATTCATATCAAACTACGTCTCAATCGCGTCAATTTTAAATTCCGCTAATTCCCGAATAAACGAATTAAATTCATTTTCACCATTTTACACATCAAATACACCAAATTTCTTTTCCATAAAATCACATATAATGTCCTAAATGCAAACTAAAAGTTTGGAAGGAGCCCTTACCTTAACGATAGCTTAAACAACCGATTACGGTACCGCGATAAATTCCGGTAAAATATTTTGTTCGCATGCCGCTTCCAAAGTTGGCTCACTAGCACCGCAGCGTGGAGGTGAGCAACTTTCCCTTCTGTCACTTCGCGAGATGAAGCTTAGATCTAGGTGAAAATGGAGGTTTTGAATTGGTGGGTTTTGATTTTGTTTTTTTTTCGAACACTGGAGAAAGAAAAGGATGGAAGTTGCGATAGCCTGGCTTGCTTTTTCTGTGTTTACTTGTCTTCCTCTTACCTCACGTGTTATTATATACATCCTATTAATTTAATAATAATAATAATATATATATATATATATATAACTTATATTAACATACATATATATATATAATTAAATCAAATCAATAAATATTTAAATATTCTTACACACACTTCAACTATTTTGATAAAAATATTTATTCTCATTGCAGCTCAATTGACAAGTAAATTCTTTTAGCAATTAGAGATATTTTTAGCAAAATAGTCCGGTAATAAATTTTTCGCAACGTAATTAAATTATTTCTCGCCAAATAATTTTAAACGGGTCTCATAAAAATATCAACGGCATTTAACATTCGAAATACCAATAAAATTGGCTAAAAAGTCTCAAAATTCAACATAAAAACACATCAAAAACAAAAAGTACAAATTAAAACTACGGGTCTTACATTGTTGGTTCATCTGGTTGTGTTCCAGTTATTGATGTTATCGATAATGAAGAACACAATCAAGTATCAGAAAGGAAAAAGAATTGGAAATTGATCAAACATGGTGCCAAGCGAGATGCCCCTCAGACCCTCAGCTACTCGATAACTCCACTGTTAAGAAGATGAAGGAGACTGAAAAAGTTGGTGAATTAAATGATGAATTGCCAATGGAAGAGGATGAATTGCCAACGGAAGCGGAAGCAGGGAAAGGATACCTTATGGAAGCTGGGGTTTGGACACGCACGCACGCACTATTTGTCTTAAATTTTGCACACGCATGCACTATTTTTTTTAGTGCAAGATAATTGTTTAGTGAACAGTAATTATATATAAATTACTTACATGTAATTATATATAAATTATTTACAAATAAATTATATATAAATTATTTACATATAATTGTTTAGTGTTCAAATAAATTATTTACAGCATAGTAATTATATATAAGTTACTTACAGTATTTCCTTATCTTAACAGCTACGTCTCCAAAGTTTTTTCATTTGATCAGAGAAAAAATATGAAAACTTATCCATAAATTTCTGGCAAATCATGTTAAGCCTCTCATCCATCTCACCTATCTCCAGGCAAATTTCTTCGCCCAGTTGATCAGAGATTAGTACATCCAACAATAGCTGGCAAATCAAGTCGCGAATCCCCACATCCATCTCATCTATCTCCTTTTCGATGCTTCTCATCTTATCTATATCCTCATCTAGATCATTTTCGATGCTTCTCAAATCCCCGAAATCAATATTTCTGTGTTGTGAAGGTGAACCAACAAGAGCAGTAATAACAGTAGGAGGAACCATAGTATTATCAGTTGTTACTTCGGAGTCTGAATCCACTTGAATGACCACGTCTCCGTCTCCAATTTCAAATCTAAGATCCCCTATTTCATTGGACTACTGGAATCAGAACGAAGAACCATGAGGAAATAACTGAATCCAACACCAAGAATGGCGTAAGACACCTTTAACTTCATGAGTTGTAAAATTAGAAGTGCGCAGAAAAAATACAAGAGATCAATCTCAAATCCCCACTGAGTCTGTTTTGATAAACTTAGTGACATGATAAAAAAAGCAGCACTCGAAATCAAACTAAACACATCTGGTTTTTTCTCAACTTCATCATGGAAATAGGAGTAAATAGTGGTAGCTCCAAAAACCAAAAATATCAAATAAAATTTGAAATAAGAAGTAGGAGAGTCTTCACATTTCTTAGCAAAGAAGACGGATAGACACATGATCAAACTGAAAAGAGTGTACAAAGATACTTTTCCAAATGTTCCAATGTCCAATTATATGGTTGGAGCTGAGTCTGTATCAGATGAGTCCGATAACAGCAATAGCACAAGGCAGAATTCGCATAATTCTGGATTCCATCAATGTGTCAAATGGCTTGCTTTGATGCAAAGGAATTCAACAAAACTCTGAGTGAAATAAATAATGCTATGGAATATAGTATTGTTTATATACTATTCCTCATACCTCAATTATTAATTTTATATATATATATATATATATATATATATATATATATATATATATATATATATATATATATATATATATATATATATATATATATATATATATATATATTAACTGCATTTTTTTATACAATTCGCAAAACTACTTACATTTTCTAAACTATTCCTATATGTCATTTAATTTTGTATGAAAATTTGTTATCATATTTTTATAATAATAGCATTAAATAGAGATAAATTATTTAAATTTGACGTATAATATCCAACCACCGATTATATAAATAAATATATAATATTAGAGTTTTTTAGTGGCTAAATACAAATAAAAAACATGTTAATCATATATGAATTGAAGTATCGACTTCTGATTTCAATTTGACAACTGTACCATACTAAATCGTAATGAATAATAATAGTAAGAAAAATGTCTTTATAAAAATTGTTATTAATTTTATATTTGAAAGAAAGCATAATATATTATTTAGAAAATAAAACCAATTAAGTTGGAATAATTTTAGTAACAGAAAGTATATTGCATAGTTTTCGATAAATATTTCCTAGTCTCATGTATTATGGAAGAGATATATGATATAAAATATGAAAAACAGAAGAGAAATGGTTGATAATTATAACCAAATTCAGAACTGGTTTCTGCATCATATTATCTACATTTATAAGGAAAATGATGTCTCTTTGTCTATATAAACAACTATTTGAATGAATTATAAACAACTATTTGAATGAATTTCAGAAACATAACCCGAAAAATATATTTGTCTTAAATTTTGCACACGCACGCACGCACTATTTTCTTTAGTGAAAGATAATTGTTTAGTATATAGACGTAGATTTAAACAATAAATACACCTTAAAAGTCGTAATTATACTTTAAATAAAGAATCAATTTATTTTCCAAAAATTATCTTATATTTAAGACTGGAAAAAATACATTATAAATTCATAGCCAAATGCTAAATTCACATACTTTATGGACAACAACCTTACTCAAAATAAATGACAATAAATGCATGTCTATATCTTTGAATATACAAGCAACAAATATTTTAATTTCATTAGTTATAATACTTTATGGACCAACAACCTTACTCAAAATAAATGACAATAAATGCATGTCTATATCTCTAATTAATATTTAGAGTTGTTTAATTATAAAGAAAAATATGACTGTCAGAAAAATATAATAATAAATTATTTTTCTACAAATTATGAACAAACACAAATTAACTCTGTTTTCTACAAAATCTTTAAAGTATTTTACATAAAAATCA
>JBBPBP010009778.1:43857690-43885579 GCA_037974735.1 Cicer chorassanicum
ATTTATCACACCTTCAATCAACAAAATCTCAGATTCTTCTACTCCTTTAATCAAATAAATAGACTAATTAAAACAAAAATCCAAAATCTTATTTGAAACTAATTCAATTCTACCTAGTAGATTTCTAGCCTAGGACTTATTTTCTCAAGGTAAATATGAGGCATGTTTATGATACATGAGAATTTTTAAAATATCCTTTCTGAAAAAAAATATTTACTAAAGTTTGAGTTTTCAAAATTTAAAACATATTAGACTCATCCACACAATCAAATTTCTCTAAAATCCCAAAAAAATGTTTATCAAGAGAGTTTCTTTCTCAACTTTAACAAAGAGACAAAATAGAAACTTTTTTCAAGAATTACATCAATCCTTCTAAATCCATTCTCAAACATATGCAAGGATTATAAATTTATATGTAAGTTCTAAGACTACATGCAAGCCAAAAAAGATTACTCCATTTTCAAAAAATCATGCAAGGCTTCAATTTATTTCTCAAAAACTTCACACAAAACACCAAATCGACATGCAAAGCAAATACAACTACATGCAAGACTCTACAATTACATACATGGTTTGACCTTCAAAGCTTAGAAAAAAAAAAATGAAATTTTGTTCCCTCTAGTACCAATGAGGCTTCGGTCTCTTCAAGAAAAAATAGAAGGAGATTTTTTCTTGCAACAAAAGTGGATTCATTAGAATCATAAGGATGAGGAGAAAAACTTTCATTCACAAGACTTTTTAATATGGGGTTTAGATCATGGACATGTAAAGATTTTAAGAGATGAAGGTTTGAGGTTCTTGGGAAAAAAAATGCAATTGGTGAAATGAGAAAGAGAGAGAGTGGATGTAACACTTAAAAGGAAGGGTGGGGGAAATTGTTCCTAAAAATCCCTTAATGAAAATTAATCACTTAGTTTAGTTACTACACAATTTTTTTCCTTACAATGCACGAATGACATATTACCATGATTATGTTAAATTCCACTTAATTCTAGCCACTTCTTCATAACTTCCATCCTTTACACCTTGTTTGATGCATGAGATTACACATTGCTTTGTTGCATGTGATGCAAGTTTAAGTTGCATAAGTTAGAAGTACTAAGTGACACTAAGTTTATTTGCATCGACTACAATTGTCTTTATGCATGTAATCCTCCTTATATAAATGTAATTTATAAACCTTGTTTGAAAAATTCAAATAAACCTAATTGATTATCACAAAACTTATTTTAATTACACAAAAATTATCGATTGAATACCACGAAGCTTTTTCATTACAAAAATATTTTTTAAAATCCTTTTAAATTCTAATTAAATATACCCCTAAGAAATACTTCAGATCCTCTGTATAAGAAGCACATACCTTCAAAGTATTTTATGATACTTTCTCAAAACTACCCTTGCATGAGGCTGGTGGAATAAAGAAGGGTATTAAGGGAAATTCAATAACTAATGCACTTAAAAACAGTGTTATGTTCTAATTATCTCCTTGTAATTAAGATAGGAGGGAGTAACTAAGGAGTTAATGTTAATTTTTTTCTTTAAAAACATATTCCTTATTTATATTCTTTATTAATGAATTTGATAAAGTTACTCTTAAAAATTAGTCTCTCCAAAGGGGAAGGAGGGAGAGTAGAAGAACAAAACTCCCAAATAAATAAATAAACGGTTCAAACTAGACCCCCTACTTAACAACCAATCAACACACGAAGAGACTGCCAAGAAATCCATCTATGAACTCAAAACAGTCATATTTCCGAAGTTCCTAATAGAAGATTGAAGAAGAGACTGAATTCTGTTGTTTTATTTTCAATTTTCTTCTTATTAAAAGTACTAGTTGTGACTTATTGTATGTTTTATATAAACAATATAATGAGATAATTTTGCATGAGTATCGTCATGGGCTAAAGTAAATCTGATTTATTTTTTCTTAAATCTAATATTTAATTCACATGATTCAATATATGTACTAGTTTAAAAGTGGTTGGAAAGAAAAATTATTAATGCAAATTTAAATCTAATTGTTTATGATATAATGCGCCAAAACTAAAATAAAAATAAAAATGATGGGACTGATGTTGTCGTCCCCTTTAGCATTGGTAGGAACCAATGGATCACCAATATGAAAATGATTAATTGAAAAGAATTTAAGGGAATTCCAAATCTAATACACATGATTAATTGAAAATGATTAATTTTGTACGGTTTCTTAAAAATTATATTAGATTCCACAACTTTAATTTATACATTAATATTTTATTTATATTTAATTTTATTACAAATTAAAATATTAATTTAAATATTTTAATTAATATTATTATACATTATTTTAATTTTTAATTTAAAATAAAATAAAATAGAACTTAAATTTTTATAACAACAATAACAAAAATTGTGAAAGAAAAAGTAAGAGTAAAAAACATTATTCCAATTCATAAAAAAGTATATTTCATATACAAATTAAAAGTAGAAAAAGTCAAAAATTAATATAGAAAATAACAGTTATAAATTTATTATTTTTAAATTGTGAAAGTACCGCTCCTAACGTACCTGTAATTACAGCGGTAAACTCGTCAAAACTAAATTTTACGTAACTCTACGTCGGCAAACGTATTTAGCAACCGTTGAAGATACTCTAAGCCACACCACATTTATAAGGTAAGTTGTGCAACATAGTTTCCTGAATTTTTATGAATTGACACTTAAAAATGATTTTACACTATCCAATACATACAAATTAAACTCTTCAAAAATTACACTATTGTTTCTTACAGAAAAACTTCTGAAAATATTAATTAATGACATTGACAGTTATTAATTACAAAAAAACAAATATTTGAAAATCAAGTTAATTACATTTTATTATCAGACATTTTCTATTATATATAATTTATGATATTGTATATATATATATATATAATGTAATTACGAGAAGTACTATTGCCAAATATTAACCATCAGATTGATTAAAAGAATAAGTTAAAAACATCATTTTTTGTAAGTCTTAAATGTTGCATAGGGAATGGGATCTAAGTAGGGTATTGAACTTGGGGTGTGTAGAACAACTATAAATTAAAATTTGGTCGAAAACAAATAAAAGTATGTCCTGTTAATCACAACTTTACATCTTCAAGAATGCAATCACTATTATTACTATAAAACAAAAGGCGTGCATAAACTATTTATATGAATTTCTATAGCTGGCCATACCAAAATGATAGTTAAAGAAGATCCATGAATTAACAATATTACTAGATACGACAAAAAAACAATAGTATTTAAACTTAAAATATAAAGGAAAGAGAAAAATTCATAAAATAAACAAGTAATCTAAAGATGCTAGAACAATGTTTCGGGCACAGGCATTCTGTGAAATACTGGAAAGTAGAAAAATATCAAGCTTTAACAAAACGCAGGAAAAATAAGGCAAGAATTTGAGATTCATTTTTCATTACTTTCCACTAATGATACCCAATTAAAAGAGTTGCAAAATCTTGAAAGTTATAGCTATAAATACCACAAAATCAGATACAATTCTGGCTGCATCAACTAACATACTTTATGGATTGAGCAGTTCAGTCCAATAAAATTGCAGAACTGACAATGTATACTTTCCTAAGTATGTCTAAAGCAAGTGGGAAAAATCTCTTTTTAAGATTTTTTGTATGTAGACCTTTTGCTAGGCTCATAAACAAGGAAGGGTAGAAATCAAAAGGGTAAAAAGAAACAATTGGCAGAACTCAATTTCATCTTGAAGCAAATCTTCATTTGCTTCAACCACTTTGTTTAAGGAAGCAAATCCCAGAGTTGAGATAATTTTCAGATCAACATCAGGACACTACCAAAAAGGGGTCTGCGGATCTTTTTTCCCACTCCCATGGTGGAAAAAGAATTCCAGAGAATATACAGTAGCTGAAGCTGTGTAATTGCAGAGTAAAAGCCGGCCACCAACACTAGTAATTTGTCGCATAGATCCAACAAAGAAGGCTACTATGAAGAAAAACCTTGACTTGAAGGAAATGCACCAGGTTGTGTCCTAAAAGGTTTCTCACTAACAAAACGTTTGTCAGATGGTCCAGCACCAAGGATCCCAAGTGAGTTAGGATCGGTAATCCGAATTCCATTAGTCATTGTTCTTTGAGGTGGTGGCTGAGACTGGAAATGATCCTCACTTTCAGCTCTTCTTCTTCGTTTCCATGCCTCAGATTTTCCTGTATTATTAACAGGTTCTGGCATTTGGTAGTTAGTCATATTTTTTAATCCTCTTTGCCTCTCCATGTGGCGACTGAATGGGTTTCCATTCCTGCTAAATGAAACAGAGGGGCCAACCCCAGCCTCATCATCTTGTTCTTGTTTAAGTTTGGAATATATTTGATGAAGCCTCTCCCCAGAAAGATGGGAAAAGGTGGATACATATTTCCACAATCGTACAGTCATTCCTGTAAATAAACAAGGAAAAACCAAAAAGTACAGTCATTCCTGTCCTATGAGGAAATAGGAGACCAACAAGAAATACAAAAGTACTCCCAACACATGAACAGAGCAGAAACCTTTCCCTTGAGGAACACTAATATATCAGAATGGAAAAAAGCACTTACTATCTTGCTTATAGGATTCCACTTCATTTTCTAACACAATTTGATCAATCTTTCGCCCAAGAAGTTGTAAATAGTTGCGTATTTTTGAAAGTACCTAAAGTAGACAGGGGGAAGACGGGAAGTAAATAGCGTAAACATATTTCCATTAGACATAATAAAAGGAAAAGTAGCCTACGCAGGGTACCTTTTCCTTTGGAAGATTGGCACTAGTTGTCTGCAATCTGTGAAGCCGTTTCAAAGTTTTCATTTCATCAACCATCACATCTTGACACCATTCCATCCATTTTACCTCCTTAAACTGCTCATATACTTCCTCGTTGTCGGACATTTCACCTTCCTCTTTTACAATAGGTTCAGCCTTTTGGGGTTTCTGAAACCTATCTTTTCTCGTTTGAACATTAACACCCAACTTTTTCTTCTTCTCCTGTCCACGCAACAGTGAAATATTCATCATATGGTCTTTCTCTTTCTTGGAAGGCTTCCGTCCAACTCTGCTATTCACATTTTTTACCCCAAGAACAACAAGTTCCTAGACAACAAGAAAAATGAAGACATTATGGCAAGTGACAAGAAATATTGATTCAACAAAGAACATAGCATCCATCAATAAATGAAAGACCAAAGAACGTGTTGAGATATTGCGTGATTAATAGAATATTTGATTGAGATATTCTCTCCCTTATTTGCCTCTACGTTAATATTTTCTTTTCAATGTATATATCTCTAATGTAATTAGAGTGATATAGGCCAGATTCAATCCTATAATAAGGGATCCTCTTTGTACAGTTTTATCATTACAAAAACAAGAGATCAACTCTTGAGCTTTTTAGCACCAATTCCTTCGCATCATAAACACTAAGAGAAGATTCTAGAAATATCAATGCAACTATACAACTGAACCATATTATTATCTACCCTAACTAATCATGTTTATATTACCGTCAATTCATATTATGATCCCCAGCTGTGTTGCTTCTGTGCTTTTAATTCTCTTATTTCTAGTATATACAAGTAAATAGAGTTCTAATCCGTGTGAGTTATCATGTACCAAACGTCTGAAAAGTAACTATTAAGTCTAGCAAAAGAATGAGAAGCATGTATAGGCATTAGAAAGACAGAGATAAAGAGCAAGGAAGGAATCAGCAAATTTGTCAATCGTAAATACAGACGTAACAAGAACAAATGGCTAAAATTAGAATCATGTAATACATACTTGTTCCAGAAGGGCATTAGCACGATCTCTTAGATTTGGAGCTCGTGGCAAGAAAGTTTCGTGGTTTTGGAGCTCTACAGGTGCTATTTTTTTCATGAGGCCAAGCCTTTCATCTAATCTAATCATTTCCCAATTACCAAATCCATGGTAATGTATTCCAAGAAGCAATCGTGCATCATCAACTGTAAAAAAGCATAACATAATTAGCAAAAGAAGCAATAAAGTCACTCAAAAGAATGCAGAACACAAGCTACATAGAAGGTACATTCACCATTCACTTACTTTGATTCCATCCACAACCTTTTGACCAGTTTGAAGGCTTAAGATACGATAAAACACGGAATTGTGCAATGGGATCTTCATACCGGCTAATGCGCTTTGCTAGGAGTTGAAGTTCTTGGACACGGGTAAGTAGATCATTTGCTTTCACTGGGACACCAAAAAAATCCAGCACGGGACCCTGGATGCAATATTACAGGTTGAAAGTACATAAGAAAATAATAAGACTACAAATTGTTTAAATATTTCCCTGACATGTTTATTAAATAGACATATGTACTTATTCTAGTATTTATTTATTGTAATACTATTTCTAGTAACAAGTTCTGCATATATTTATTCTAGTAACAAGTACATATGTTTATTAAATAGACATATGTACTTATTCTAGTAACAAGTTCTGCATATATTTATTCTAGTATTTTTATTAAATAGACATATGTACTTATTCTTATCCCTATAATTAAGGGTCTTGATTGTAATACTATTGTTATAAACAGACAAGGCCGAGGGTTAATCTCTCGAGCAATTCAGATTGAGTCAATTAACCATTTCCACACCAGATTTAAGAGAAATGTCATACGAACCTTTAAATCCAGATTTCCATGTTCCGCTGCTTCTGAACAGCCATCAATTAGAGCATTGAAAAGTTCAATCTGCACTTCATGTGGAGCTGCTGCAACTGCACCACCAACTTCAGCGGCAATTAAGTCGATTTGACTCTCATTCCCGAATTTCATAACCTGGCCATTAAATGGGGGATGAATATACAACAGTAAAATATTTACTACCAAAGATAATAACATTAAATTAAGCATTTTTATGACATACACAAATACCAAGCACGTGCTGATAAGAACAAATATCATTCTAAAAGCCAAGAGAACAAGAAAAAGAAAATGCAGAGTATCATTAACTCAAAGAAGCTGTAAACGCAACATCAACAAACCATTGTCTATGACCCACATGGAGGTGCAACAATGAACTCTAACTTAAAATAAAGGAACGGGGAGAGATCTTAGATACTGTCAATTTAGAACACTCTACTACAAAATAAATTAAAGAATATATACATGTGACCAAAATATCCATGTGAGTCGTGACCTCTGATAAACACAAAACTCCCACAAAAATGGAAGTCTCTTTCCAGTCAACATGGAAGAGCTTCTTAATCCATTGCCATGCTAAGCCAGGGACAATCACGTGCACATACACTCTATAACAACGTTTAATGATTAAATGCTTATCCTACAGTACCTAACTAGCTACTTTATCCCAGATGGCAGGGAGAAAATATAAATGAAATTGGGATGAAGATTGTCAACATACAAAAAGGAAATGCCTAGAGGGTCTCGAACATGAGGCCATACCAAAAGTAATAATTATTTTTATAGAAAATAACATTGAAAATTGCTGTAAGTACTAGAATCTTACTGCACGAGATAATCGGAGTGCATCTCTTTTAGATAAATTCCCATATGACCAACTTCTCACTTGGACAGAGGCTCCATCAACCATTGGTACTGCAGGAGCCGAATACTCTGCTTTGCGGCGTTTCTGAATTCGTTCAGGTGGTTCAGGTTCCTTCTTTTTCCTTTTATTACTCCTCTCAGATGGATCAGCCTCTGCATAGCTTTTAATATTTCTTGCAGAACGTGGAGCAAGAGCATCCTGAAAGAAACATAACAGATAAGGCAGGTAAAAAGAATAGCATGCTAAGCATTAATTAAATCATACATTACATACACATAAATCTTAGAAACTCAACATCATTACAAACTTTCTGTAAGAATATATCTATAAAAAGAACAAGATCAAACCTCTGCTTGGAATACAGCATCAGGCTTTATCCAACGACTCCAGAAACTTGCATCATCTTCATCATTGGAAAAATTGGCAACCTGCACATTAGAAAAAGGAGAAATTACAAATAAATTCCCCATCATCTTGAAATCTATCCTTCCCCATTCTGAGAAATAAAAAAGGCAATGCAAAAAAGAAACTCCTAGTTAGAACAATAAAAACAACAAATTCATGGTACTGTACACATCTTACCTTAAATGCACTTAATAACTCGTGGCCTTGTTCCTCCTCATCTGTCTTCTCTTCAACCTTCTCAGCTCTTTCAAGAATCTCATCTATATTCATACTTAAGAGCCGTTTCTTGCTTTCTTCGTCATTCCTTTCTTCCTTAAAAAGCTCTTCTGCTCCAAATCGTAAGATTGCAGACAGCTCATTCTGTCATTTAAAAAGAAAATGTTTGATACAGTAATTATGAGAAAAAATTAAAAAGGAAACCACCAAGGCTTCATATTAAATGATTCAATGCAATCTATGCAATACAAATTTAAGATGATGCCGCCTAAGTAGTTTGGGTGTTGTTATCTACAAAGACATCATGTAGTGTGGCGTACAGATGCAACAAATATACAAGTTCACAAATCTTCTTACTTTATCAAAATAACTTCCTCCTTTTTTGGCTTCTTTCTTCTCCAGTCGACCTTCGGCATTCAATTTTTGAATCACCAAGTGGTCCAGAACCTGTAGAACACATCCAAATGAAAAATTATGTAAAATTATTGACCATGTGGAATGTCAACAAGCAACTGAATCAGTCTTGTATGAATATATAAATATTAAATACCAAAGATAGAGCTCCAAAATTAGACAAAAGAGAGTAAAACCAAAACAGCCATTGGATATTCAACGATTCTGAACATACCATCTTCTTCTTAGCACGCTCCAGAATATCTTCTTCAACACTTTTGCTTGTCACAAATCTATATATGTTAACAACGTCTTGTTGCCCGATTCTATGAGCTCTACTCATTGCCTAAAAGAAATATAGAAATAATAGTAAGTACCAAGACAGTTAGATGATTAATAGTGAGATCAAATCAACTTAAATACACCTGCAGGTCATTTTGAGGATTCCAGTCTGAATCAAATATAATGACAGTGTCTGCCGTGGCAAGGTTGATACCCAGACCTCCTGCTCGTGTTGAAAGAAGGAAGCAAAAATCATCACTACCAACCGCATTGAAATGCTCCATTGCCTGCTGTCGCAGCTCAGATTTTGTACTGCCATCAAGCCTTTGAAATTGAAACCCTCGAAGTGACAAATACTGTGCCAATATATCCAACATCCTAACCATCTGCAATACACCCCTTATAATCATCATAAACTAATGCTTAAAGCATATTACATTAAAGAAGACTAGAGTGTTTCGAAGAGCATCATCAATAGTCAAAAGATATATGATACTAATTCTCCAGAGAGGCACAACTACCAAAATATAATGAAAACGTAAATTGCACGAGTGCACAAGAAACAGACAATCATCTCCAAAACAATAAAAACAACATTTTACGATTATGGCAATTGAACTAAAATTAAACTGTACATATTGACAAGCCAACAGTATCTCTGAATAAATAAAAAACGTGCAGCAACAAAAACAGTAAACTAAACTATTCAGAATATGTATGGTGGCACATAGCTTAGCTAACAGCTTCAACTTTGATAGTTATCAAAAAGAACAACCAGTACATCAGTTTCAACTTTCAACAACAAACCTGAGAGAAAATTAGAACACGATGCTTGGTTTCATGCAATCTAACAAGCAGCTTATCAAGTATCACGAGCTTGCCACTGCTAAAGACAATTCTCTCCAGTTTACTGTTGTCACTACCTCCAGAGTCTCCACCATAGCCATGGTCAGCACTTTCAAATAGGAAGGGATGGTTGCAACACTTTTTCAATTCCACCACAATATTTAGAAGAGAAACCTGAAATTTAGAAGAGTACACTTGAATTTACTAATTTATTGATCTTTTTTAGGAGAAAATGATTAACAAATAAATATAGAAACATTATCTTGGAAGTGGTGGATTTAATTCTTTCAAAGTTTTCAATTATCTTGAAAGTGGTGTTTTCAACCCAAAACTTCTATTTTTGATTCCTTAACATGCACCCTTAGAGCACTTGTTAGCAAGACCCTTATATATATATATATATATATATATATATATATATATATATATATATATATATATATATATGAAATCAAATTTATCAATTTTTGGCGTCAGTCCAACTGATAACATACGTGTGCATTATTTTCTGTTAACTCCTTCCTCTAGATGCACATATGACCACAAATTAAAATAGTAAATTAAATAATAAAACCTTAAAAACTTCTTGCATGAAGATCAGACTTTTTTTTTTGTTCAAATAATTTAAAAATGAGAATTTTAAACAAAAACAATAAACCACACTAACTCTAGCATCTTTCGATTAAGAATCATTGTTTAGAATTACAAAGTGGAAAGAAACCAAGCATAAGGCAAGTATTGGCCTTAGAGTAACAAATTAAAATGTTCATAAGCAGCATATGTACAAACAGAAACTCAGCAGTATAGGACATGTATTGGCATTACTGTTCCATTAACCATCATAGTGAAGAAAGAAAATGGTAACCATGTACGTTATGTACAGATGACTGCTAGAAACACAAGATAGAGATGTAACCTGATTCCCACGAACTCCTTTGTTTAAATTTTGAAAGTTGCGTTCCAAAATCCACTTATAATACCTACATGAAAGAAATCAGCATTAGGTAAGTAGAACGAGGACTATTGGGAGTTGGTTTTGTTTTTTTTTTTTTTTTTTTTGAAGGAACCACTTACTGTTTCTGAAGAGGAGACATTTCAACCCTAAGGATACGCTCAATTTTGGGGGGTAAAGATTTCTCCACATCTTTGATAACTCTTCGAAGTATGTGAGGCCTCAATTCCATATGAAGATTTGCAAGCTAACGAAATATTATATGCACATCAATAACAGTGAAGATCAAAAATTAAGACCATGGAAAATCAAGTAGCAGAGAAATAACAAAGAATTGTGTGTGTGTAAACACAAACACAAGAGAAAGTGTCAAGATCCGTGAATTATGGGATCAAATCAATCAGTCTAGGCTATAACTATGAAAGTCTATCACGAACTCAGATATATGATAACGGAAAGAAGGAATAAATACTAACTATGATTACAATAATTTATACCTCATTCTCATGGAAAGAACTCAGATTCTTATAGTTTTGAACAAAATCATCCTTGCTCTTGAACTTGTTATGATCAAGGAAGTGGAGCAAAGCCCTACAAAACAGGAAAAATGGAGGCAGAGGGGATTGTTATACAATAATGAAATCAATACAGTGCATATATATAATAACAAAACTCTAATCAAAACAATCGCCTATACTCAAAAAAGACAATTACATCTGTTTTGAGTATGAACCTGTAAGACAACTCAGAATGTTAGTTTTTTCTCCTTGGTTCAACTACCTTGAGTCAGAAGGTTAAGTGTTAAAGTAAAGTAAGCTGACTTGTTTTACTAGGCTCTAAGTTGAGCATGTGTTCCTACTTCCTGTAGCAGTATAGCTTACTGAACTGAAAGTGGTCAGTGCACAGTGTTGGTTAGAATCAGTTAAGTATAACTGTATACATTCACCCTCCAATAGATTCACACATCAAGATACAGTTGAAGTTTCAGTTGCGGCTACCTCTCTTATCCTCTTGCGAACATTTCTTATATTTCTCTCAGAATCCGTTTGGTTCGGGGTATGTGGAGTGTACGAAACCAATACAGCTAAAAAATCATTTAAAATACCACCCCTCCCCTTGAACCAAACACAAAAGCATTAAAACCCCTTCCCTCCCCTCCCCTCTTTTGAACCAAACACATCTATATTCCCCTTCTCTCCCCTCCCCTCCATTGAACCAAACACATCCTCGGTTTCGCAACGGCGATCAAACTCTAACAGTGAGCATGTACAGATACAGAATAATATACAGAAATCTAACAAATCCACAAAAGGAAAAATATTAATAATACCATAGCTCTTCAACACTGTTTTGTAAAGGAGTGCCGGTGATGAGCAACTTATTCTTGGTGCTAAATTCCTAAAAAGGCAGCACAAAAACAACAAACATTAAAAGAAGGTTAACATCACCAACATAAACATAAGCTCAACATTAAATTGAGAAAAGTTACATACTAAAAGCGTGGTATACAACTGCGCCTCGCTATTTTTTAGTCTATGAGCCTCATCTACCATCAGATAATTCCATTTGATCTTGGAGAGAACAGCCCTATCTTTCAAAACTACCTCATATGTAGTCAACAGTGCATTGAATTTTATTGGTTTACCAGGCTTTTTGTCATTATAAAATTCATACTGTTGACAAACCTGCCATAAAGATTCAAAAACAAAAGCAAAGAAATATATATTTAAAAAATTAGAGACAAAAAAAGAAAACTAGCCATTGCAAGCCTTGATTACAAATTACACCATCTGCATGTAGGTCACTAAACACCAGGTTGATACTGTGCTTATTAACATTTATACTATTAAAAGTGGAACAGAACAGATTTCATAGTTTCATTTGCATATGAACCAAAAACTCATAAAGAGATGTCTCACCTCTCGACTTGCACGAGTACCAACATATACAATTATATTCATATCGGGAAGCCACTTCCTGAATTCTTTGGCCCAATTTGATAAAGTAGACAACGGCACAACTACAAGAAAAGGACCATGGATTTGCTGGGCGTTCTGCATGAGGAACAGAAATACTTATATTTATTACATTGCAAGGGCATTTGTAACCAAAGAGATAATTGATACTATACCTGTAGAAAACCAAGCATTGATACTGACTGAACAGTTTTCCCAAGACCCATTTCATCAGCTAAAATGACATTTGTATCATTTCTCCAGCTTCAAATACAATAAGTATAGTTTTAGAAGACCAAAAAATGAA
Source organism: Cicer chorassanicum (assembly GCA_037974735.1). Lineage (NCBI taxonomy): Eukaryota > Viridiplantae > Streptophyta > Magnoliopsida > Fabales > Fabaceae > Cicer > Cicer chorassanicum. The sequence continues at coordinate 43,870,610 of JBBPBP010009778.1, forward strand.
AACACAATACAAACATACATGCATACCTGTTAACAAGAAAATTCAAACCCTCAAGCTGATAATCACGGAGCTTTCCACCCATCAACCAGTCAGGTTGTTCCTCAAGCTTCCGCAAACTTGCTAAACATCACAACCAAGGATTAAGATCAGAATTCACAAAGGTTAATATAATATTTAATATATGAAATGATGAAACAAGATTATTCTTCATACTGCATTAAAAAAAACAAATAACTAGTAAAAGGAGATAGGCTTCAGAAGAAAAGGGAACCACATTCATAAGGGAACTATCAGAAAATGATCAACCCTCCCGCCCCAGAAGGAAAAGGAAAAGAAAACATTGATCAACTTTAATGAAGCCAAAATAATTTTAAGCATTTGAATCAAAAAAGGTAAGACAGGTTAGTTTTGACCAAAATTGGATATACCCAAGTAATTGCTACTAATCTAATTTGTATTAAAAGGTAAGACAGGTTAGTTTTGACCAAAATTGGAAAACAAAATGGAAAGTGTAAGAGAGGGCAGAAACAAATGGTAGTTGGTTATAGGCAGTTATTAATTTTGTTAGCAGTTACTCTTTTTATAATTAATAATTAGTAGCAGTTATTAAGTTAGTTATTTATTGTATATGAATAAATAGGGAACTGCAGCGTGTTATTTGGAAGGGAGAAAAACAGAAAAGTGGTATTTGGAAGGGAGAGACCTAAGACTCTCGAAAAGAAAGTATAAACTCAATACACTTGTGTTAAATCTCTGTTTGGTACCAGTTTCTATCAAAAAGAAAGTAGTATATCTTTTTAATGTAGGACTTGAGTTTTTCTCAATACACTCACACCCAGCAATATTGGGTTTGGTATGTGGATGATATGGTGGACTCCCCGAATCAAAAGGCTTTGATACTTTGTTAGAATTTTATATTGGGCTCAACTCATTCTTACAAAATTGGCTTGTAAGGTGAGAAATGTCAATGTAAGACTTCAATTAAGGTTTCTGTCTTTCTGTAGCAGATGCAGAGTCTCCCAGATCGAAAGCTCTAATACAAGATTGAAAGAAGAGGAAACAGTGAATTGTATTCCACTTGATTGAAAAATTACAGATTAGATACACTTTTTATAGGCTATATTAAATCTACCCTAATCCTAATTAAAGACATACAAGATAATATAATTTTATATAAAAATGTAAACAATCAGCCTCTAATTACAGGAATTTTAAATAAAGAAGTAAACATCCTGATTTTTTATAATCTAAAATTTAAGTTGGGTCTTGGCATCAGAGTTAAGGCAAGACTCAAAGAACATTTACCAGGGGAGCTCCTCACATCGACAGTGGGATTTGAATTCACACCCTTGTGGGGTATGAGTCACATACTCATAAACTGAACTAACTTTTGATGGTAATAAACATCCTAATTATGCTTAACAATTGCCCCACACAAGCCTAATAAAACCAAAAAGATACCTACCTTTGCTCTTCTTACGCTGGGAATCCACCACCTTTCCTTGAAAGGACATTGCAGCCTCTCGAGCCTGTTAAAATATGGAAGAACAAAAACTTTATATAAAATAACATCCTAACTATCAAAAATAAATTTTCCTTATGCATCCATTACGTAACCACAAAAACATAAATACAACAACCACCACAAAGCCTAGTCTAGTCCTGATGGACATAGATGAGAAACTTTGGAACTAACCATCTGATCACCATTCCAAATACTAATTTCGCTCAAGCATGCTTAACATTGGGCTAAAATACAGAGGAACTAAGCTAAATGAATGAATATATAGTTCAACACAGACTAAGCCACAAAAAGAACAGAAAAACAAACAGTCAATATGAAATCCAAGATGGGAAAACTATCAGAAATTTAATCTTCTTTATTAGGAGGAAATGACTACAAAAGCATCTGATTATTCAGTTAGTTGTATCCCTGCCATATAGTATCCTAAATTTTTCAAAATCATGATCTCATATCTGTGTTGTTCCGCACCCATTATACTCAGAACCATATTCCTGCATCCTAGGTTCAATACAAATTTCTAACTCATTGTAGACAAGCCAGCTTAATTTTCACATGCTAAATACATGCCAAATAATTTGATAATAACTGGAATTCAATCCCGTCAAACAATAAATAAACTTCCCAAAACAAACAGTATAATGAGAATAAATAAATAAATAAATAAATAAATAAAATGAAATAGGGAGCTACCTTATACTCATCAATTGAATGTTGAGCAAAAGCAATATCAATGTCCTTTTCCCTGGTACAATAAATAATAACACAAAAAAGTGAGAATCACATACATAGTGCGAATAATACATCATAGACATCTAATTGTTGCATAGGTACTTAATGAGTAAGGACTTAAAACTCTAAAGCACAGTGCAAAGACTGCATAGATGTTCTAACAATCCGTCTTTCTAGTATTCTAATATGAGGACAATGGATGCACAAGAAATGTACAAAAAATAAATCATTACTAAATTTATGTGTAATGTGATTGTACCAAGTAACTTCAGCATAAGATAGTCCTTGCCACTTGACCAGGTATTCTGGAATAACATTGCCAGAATTATCTTGGCTGATCCTATCTGAAATTATTCTTTCCACCTGGATATGCAAAATATCAGAATATATCAAAGATTTCAACAAAAAGCAAAGATAAAGTAATGAATTATGCAAAGAAGGAAGCAAACCTGACTGTTTTGCCTGATAATTTCTAAATCCATCTCCTTACTCACATCATAGACCTCAATCTGCATACAGAAATAAAAATTGTTTAAAAACTAAACACAAATAGTATTAAGATATCATGTAATAGCTATTGTTTATTTAACTGAAATAATCATGGTAGAAGAATGATATCTAACATTATTGGGTTGAAATGTAAGGAAAACTTACGGACAAGAAAGAATATGTATATGTTTCAATTAAGCAGGACGCATCAATATACATTTTCTTTCATGATGCAACTATGCTAGATTGAATGATAATAATAGGTTAAAAGAAAATAAAGTAAAAAACAAAACAAAACAAAACAAGAACATTAAGAGATATGAAATGCTTCAGAAAGTGAGTATGACAAGCCACTGGGCTGTCCTTCCCAATGTGTGGCCCAAATAGATAGACCTTAATCCAAAGCTGATTGCACTGGAAGGCATAACATGCAAATTACGGTATTACAAAACAAAGTCAGGTTAGGAAGTTCGCTTCGGTAAGCAAACTTTGAACAAGTGAAGTGGTATACAATATCATCCAAATAAATTTTGGCAAGAGTTCCTGTGGAACTTTTTATAATATTAAGATATATTAAAATGAACTAGAGCATCTAAAACAAAGTCTTCTAATAGCTGAAGCTGAACACAAATATTTACCTCCTCTCTTGAGATTGTCTTCCGGTACCTGATGTCCTCCATTATTTTCTTTGTATAATTCAAAACCTTCTTAAAGCCACTGAGCTGCAATCTCACGTAAACAGGATGTATTACACTTCAGCCAGAAAGATATGAAGCAAAACCTCAAAAAACATGGACGGTTAAAATAACCAAAACAATATGAAAGGATTACTAATAATAAAAGAAGAGCGGGAAACAGACAAAAGAAACAGCATAACACTAATTAATGCTTAATAAACAATAACAATGTATCATACATTTTGTAGCTCTGCAAAAGACCTCCATTGACAGTGCAAATGAGACTGCCCCTTCCATTTTATCAAAAATTCCATCTCATTCCAATCAAATTCAGAATCAAATAAGTGACTAGTTAAACTGGGTTCTGTTGATCTATTATTCCTTTGAGCATCTTCAGCTGTGCCCTTCAGCTGATGCCAAAGCACCTTTTCAATAGAGTCACCATCGTCCTCTTCAATTTCTTCCTGGAGAAGATTTAAAAGATAAAATAATTACATAAATCGAAAAGGTACATTAAGTACAAGATGGTATCATAGTAATGTAAATTCCACATTTCCACTAGCAAGCCATTCCCATATAAGCCTTAATTCAGGAGCCAAAACATCTTTATCCACCCAACAATAATCATTACCGGATAAGATTCCTTTGATCAACGTAAAACACTAGAATCAAAGAAGGCACCTAAAAATGATGACATATATTCACCCTGTACACCAAACAATTCTATAATGCTACTGAAATTTCCCTCTTTAGCATAAGGCCGGTCAAGTAATCGAGAAAATTCACGGAGATCTTACAACCAATATACCAAAAAATAAACAAAAACTTTCCCTAATTACACACAAAAGCTTGTGGTCTTTCACCAACCAATCAAGTGGCAGTATACAAGACTACTCTCTGAAAATAAAATGTTCAAATAAGTAAGCCTTTCTTCATGATAGTATATTATTCATTCTCTGATAAAAGGCAATGCACATAGCATAAAACTCATCAACATCCTTCCAAGTTCTCAATCTTCTATATAATAATAATAATAATTCAAAACAACTCACTAGTATGTGTTTCAAACTTCCAATGCACCTTATTAAATCACTATATAAATTTAATAATAGTACGTTGATTTGTTGAACCACACTTTCAAGCTAAATACACACATTCTCTAGCAAGAATATAAAAAATTATCATTATATTTGGGTAGTATCTTAGATTCATTAAGAATACCTTAGATTATCAATTAGGATTGGTTTCCATGTCTTAAAATTCATGATTTTTCCCTAATTTATATAGGATTAAGAATCTAGTTATTATCATGGTTAATTTCCTTATTTAACTCAGACTAGAAGTTTTTATTGGTTTTTGCTACTGCTTAGTCTTTTGTATCACTAAAAAACATAATCGCAATTAAAAGTCTATTATTTCTCGTCCCCCTCTATATTCTAAAACCCTACAACTTCAACATAACACAGCAGTTTCATCCAACTTGACCAGTCTCGTCACTGACACTGTTACACTGCAAAGTTCATTAAAGTCTAGAAATCAAGTAAAATGTCATTGTCTCCATGATTCTTTTCTTCTCATCAATCATGCTCAAATTTCGGCCACCATTTCTAAGTTGTTTTGGTAGATTTTTCTGCTTGCCACTTCAGCGATCTCAAATGTCACTCCAGGTTCACTTCCTTCAATAATCTCTGCCATTATCATATAATAAAGTTGACCCCAGCTATCCCAAATGTAGATTGGCCCAACTAACCCAAATGAAGTTCGGCCTCATCAATGCAGATGATGATTGACCATGATTCTCCCTAGCAAAATCTAGCCCTGTCAATTCCAAATGCAGTTTGGCCCCAACTATTCCAGATTAGTAGACTCCAATCACGAACAATACCAACTGTAATCTCTCCTATCCCATTAATGAGTTGAGCTGTGATGAAATTATCCATTAATGAGTCCTAATTTCAATTTCAAAATTTATTTATTTGGTGTCCTAAATTTTATTGTGGTTTAATTTAAAGCTTCCAAATGTTGTTCTTGATGGATTTGAAGAAGTTTTGGTTCTTGCAATGTATAATTGCTTACCATAAAATCTCCACTGATCATTTCAACCCTCTTGTGAGTCCTTTTTTAGCATTGGTCATCCTTCTCAAATCTTCAATATCCCTAAGTTGCCTTTCTGGCCATGTTTTGTGGAGCCCATTATATTTTCCTTTTCCAGGCTTCATTTGCAACAAGCATAAAGCTTAGTAGTACGCTTTAGCTTGAGGGGGAGTGTTAGAATACATAAATATATCTCATGATATTTGGGTTGTATTTTAGAGTAATGTAGATTACATTATATTATCTCTGAGGATTTGGTCCCAAAAAATTTCATGATTTGTTGCCATACTTAGTTAGATTTAGAGTTCAATAATTATCCAGATTAATTTCCTTGTTTAATTAGGATTAGATCATTAGATGTCTAGTGTTAGTATAAATAAGGTTGGTGTTTGGATTTTTGTATTCAAATCATAATCACAATCAAAGTCTTTATTCTTTCTCTTCCCTCCTTCCCTATCAAACTCAAACAAGCGTGGAAACAAAAAGAAATATCAAAATGATAGGTAACTCAATAATCATTAGTCTATCACAATATAGTTCCATTCAGTGCTAACAATTGTGTGAAATAGGAGTGCTATAGTGGCGGAGGGAATGGTGACCACTACAGAACCCTCAACCGCATAGCATTTCAGTGTAGCACGCTTCGTGTAAATATTAGGAATAGAGGTGCTAACCACTGCCCCATGAGTGCCTACTGAAATGCTAAAAAAATCCCTCACAAGTTTAAAAGCCTTTTATATGGGGGAGTTAAACGGGATTTAAGCCTTGAAAAATGATAGCATCTCTGAAGAATTTAGAGCTTGCTTCTTTGGGTCTCATGTTTCCCTGGGTCTATCCTGCACTCTCCGCAATTCTCTCTGCCTCACATTATATATCCGGCGATGGTTTCTTTGCATCTCCGAGGATTTTAGTTATTTTCTATCTCTACATGTCTGGAGATTCCCGGCCACAACTTGCTGCCTGTGTGGTTCTTTTCCCCCTCCTCACTAGTCAGTTTCAGTCCTGCTTAAGACCTTTTGTAGTTAAGTATGAATTATGAATGTCAAGAATTTTGCATCATTTTTATTTTTGAGAATATATATGTATGTATACATCATATGAACTGAATACAAAATTTCAGAATAGCAGTCATCCCACTATCTATATCTTGTTATTGCATTTTGGATTCAGTCGATCTACTATCCAGGTCCAATATCTCCATCATCTTGAAATCGAAACAATTGAATAGAAACTACATGTTTTAAAATTTCAGACGCATTCAATCAGACCATCCAATACCTACAAAATACATTAACCTGAACTGTAAATTATGCAATTCCTCATGCACCCACCACAAAAAGAAGAGTCAACACATCTCAGGAGGGTTAACTAGTGGTCAGAAGATACTGATTACAAAAAAAAAAGTGGGACAAACTGGTCTGTAGTCCTTGGCGTGTCCTAATTTGGAACAGCATATGCTGCATTTGTTCATTTGATTGGACTCGAACACTTTGAATTCTAGGAGTGTCTCTCTACCTCTCAAGTTGATTTCACATAGCATAGCGTTTTTAGCCCCTCAATTAAATCTACTAATGATTGCTTCAATGTAGGTATGTCTTCCCTCTGTTCTTTCTAGTAAAACCTTTTGTCCATTGAATAATGTATGTAAAATAGTATCCTTTTCAAAGAAATCCATAACCTCCTCATAATATAATACCAAAACTCTTTCCCAAAAAAAAGCATGTCAACTAGGTAGTCATTTACTACGAAATCTAAAACAGCCTTTGGGTATTATGTTATCTGAGGGTGACACGAAGATTTGAGCCTTACATATGTGAGAATTGACAAATAAAATTTAATGAGTTCTAAGTAGACAGACAAACCCCAAAATATTTACACTAAATTACAGCCACGCAAAGAGACAAAGTATAAACTATGTTCATATGTGTATAATGAAGGCTTTACCTTTTGAGACTTTTTCTTCTTCCCTTCATCAGCTTCTTCACTTTCTTCACTTTCAACATACGATATCTTCCTAACTGCCCTAGTAGAAGTGCGAACCTCACTGTTGGATACAGAAAAGCGGCTGTTATTCTTGCGGACATGGAAACTTCTCTTTTTTGTGCTTTTGAAATCGTCATCACTATTACTGTCAGAATCCTCTGTTATTGACTCATTGTCTTCAAAAGATGATTTGAATCTTCTTTGTCTGCCAGATGCAACACATGTTTTGCGATCTCTTGTAGATTTTATACTTTTTCTAACCTTACTTTGTTGCCTTCCCTTGGGTTTTTTAGCATAGAAAGATTCGTCATCGTCAGAGACATCTAAATTTTCTTCACTGTCATCATTTTCATCTGATCCTTCACCTTCCCAATCTTTATCCTGAAACAACAGTTAAACCATCTACTATTCAGAAAGATCCACCAAAAAACCAAATGTCTGTTAACTTCGAAACTAACAATAAAGCAACATTTGACCTCTTACAAAAATTTACGACCTCTTAATAGATAAAGAACCATTATAGCAAATGATATAGAACTTGATAACAACAATAACCGCAAATAAACAACCTTGTTTAAAGTATGACTACTCGCAGCAGGCTCAAAATCTTCGTCATCAGGATCATCTTCTGCAAGGTGTAGGCAAAAAAGTGCATCATGGGAGTTCGTCACTAATCAGTACTAGGTAACAAGGCCTAGACATTATTAGTTAATTTTTAAGCTTAAGAAACAATCTTTATGTGAATTCAATGCTTAACATACCATCTACTTCATCCTCTTCTTCATAATCAACATCACCATCGTCGTCGTCGTCTGAAATCCGAGATTTCTTACGCACATTTCTATTCACAGAAGTAGACATCTTTCGGGACCATGAATTTGGTCCAGCAGGCCTGTGAATCCCGTTATAATGCAATGAGTCACTTTGATCTTCCCCGTCTTGCTCATAATATTCATCAGACAACATCTGATCTGCAGGAACATCAGAGTGGTTTCTTGGGCCTTTACCTGCATCCTTTTTTTCATCATCATCTTCAGAGTCTAGCCTTCCTGTTTCTCCATCCAATGAGTTATCTTCGGATCCCCCTGCATTTCTACAGTCTGATCCACTTTTTGATTCCTTCCCAGATTCGGAACCATTTTGAGGGCGCATTGGTTGGCAGTCCTTCCAAAATGTTGAACCCCACCTTCCAACCATAGATGTTTTACTACCAGCAGTCTGTAAGTTAGATTCTCTCAAAGCATCTCTATCATCAGCTGCTCCCTCCTTTTGCAGTCTACAGGCACCATCTGGCTCCCCATCACTCTCATATTGCGCCTCCAAGTTAATATCAAATTCTTTCTCACTAGAAGTTGCATCAGTACATTCATTACCTACTGATCTATGGATATTATTAGCATCCTGCCCTAGGCCTTTATCTTCCATGACACTATGTGAGACTGTATCATTTACGAAGTTCCTAAAGAAAGCCATTCTGTAACATATGACTAACTTACAACTATCCTTACTTCAATCTCCTCTCTATTAGAATGATCGTTCATGATAATAATAACAATAAAAAAGTGGCATATATCACTTGCTGCTTCTGTTATATACTGTCTCCACAAAAACCTGAACAGCAAAGAGTGATAAATGGTCAGTGTGATACAAAACTATGCTCATAAGGTATATACACAGCAAGCTGCAAGTTAAATATAACAAAATGAAAAACTGACATTACAACCCAACAAGTTAAAAAGGACGTAGAAGAAAAGCAGGTGAACTGATTTACAACTTACAACAAAATTTGAAACTAATATATACTCACAAGTCACAACACCTCACAGCATGCTTAATTTTTAAATGATCAAATTACCCTGGTTCAACAATCAGTGACAACATTAAGTTGAAATTCCACTATAGATTAAATCAAAAACCAACGTTTCAGGATGAATTCAAGTAGAACTTGGACCTAATAACGTGAATTCAAATTCTAGGTTAAAGATAGTCTTATCTGCATTAAACCAAGTTACGAACCAACTACATTGATAAATGAATGTAGGCACCGGTTCAAAACAGTTTATGGTTTAACGGTCACAATTGAATTCAATTAAAACCCATGTTTTGCCAAACTCGAATTGCAACACCGTGCAATGCACAAAATCACCAAGACCTAGTCAAAAACATGTTAATTTCTCAAAAGCAAAGGCAAAATTGAATCGAAACGGATCAACAAGCAAACTCAACGAAGCTCGTCACTAAAACCCCTAAGGCTTGGAAAACGCTTTCTACCAAACCTAAATCCGCAATCGAAAACAAATTTCTGAAATGAAATCACTACGCAACGATCGAATCCATGCGTCGATGATTGAATAATAACTGGCGGCTCTCACCTTACAAAAAACTACACAAAGCAAAACGAAGTTCCGCTAATTTTGGTTCGAACAGAAGAGACAGCGACGACCGACGGTGCGCGGGTTAATAATCATGCGCACCTCCTCCTCCGATAATGAATCGCCGGAAACTGAATCGCCGGCAGAGAATATCAACAGGAAAAAATAGGAGAGATATACCGGTTGTGGTTGTTGTTGAAGGTAAAGCGGAAAACGAGATTTGAAATTGTGAAGAGGCGGCGGAGGGATTCGCCGGTTGCGGCGGAGGGTAAAGTTTGATTGGGAGAGTGAAAAACGACGCGGTGTTTTTGGGTTAATCGACGACGGTGCGAAGATGAAAGGGCATGAGAGAGAGAAATAAAGTCTTTAGGGAGAGACGCACGGGGAAAAAATGATAATAATGAGAGGAATATTTTCTTTGTTTTTTTTCGTTTGAAGAAATTATTTTATTTCTGAAACTTTTTTTTTTTGTTTGGCAAAATTAAAGGGGATCTCACAATTCACAAACCTTTTGCTTTTTATTTATATGAGATGATATTTAATTTAATTTATATTTTTTTTAAATCCCAATTATAATATTCTTTTTATAAAACAGCCAATTATAATCATTGAATTATTTTAACTTTAAATAGTTACTCATAAATATATGACATATGAATGGTTTATAATTTATTGAGAGTATAAAATATTTATATTAACAGTTTATTGTTATTAATCTTTTTTATAAGCCTCACAATCCTTTTGTTAAACCACCTTGGTGTATATTTTAAAAATCAACATATATTTGATTTGCAAAAGAATAACTATTAAATATTATTGTACATACCTTTTAACATACAACTTTTTTTGGTTTACCATTCGAATATCATCTTATGCATTGGATAATGGTAATTTTTGTGGATAATTCTTGGTGATTATGGGGTTATTAAAATTGCATGATAATAATTTTAAAATATTTTTTTGCAGTCATGGTCTTTATATAAATATTTGTATTTTTTAGATCTTGGACCTCAGCAATGAAATAATTTATGGTATCATGGTCCTTTAAACAAAAAACGTCTGAAAAAATAAATTCAAAAATTTGAATTTCAGGTAGCTTAAATCATATATATATATATATATATATGCACACATCTATATGATTAGATTTTTCGTCTTGAATTCTCAATTCTCACCTCCTCTGTCTATATTATTCGTCTCATTATCATCATTTTTTATTCAAAAATTTTATTTCCATTCTTCACTTCTCATTTCAATCATTATATCGAATACTCCTTTCATTTGCTCCCTTCTTATTCGCATTCTCTTGTTATTGAAATGGAAGTAAATGTCACGAGAAATGTGTTGAATTATGACCCTTTTAAAATTTAGTTTTTACATTAGTATTATCCTCTTAAGTTGTATTTGAAGTGACAATAGTTAGATAAAAAATAATTATCCTTTTATCGTTTATGATCTAAAGCAAGTTTGAAGTACATGTGATAAGTGTGTCAATGGATGTGAATAAAACAAATATAAATGGTAGAGTTTTAGACGATTCACACGTAAAATGTCTTTTATGCCAGATTGACCTACGTAAATAAATATGAATAATATTTTTTATTATTACAATAATTATTATATTAAATTTTGAACTTTTTATTAAATATTGAACTTTTAGTAATTTATGCATATTAGCTTTTTTTAACTTTTGACATATTTAAATACATTATTATAAAATATAATTAAAGTGAGACATCATATTAGTGAAAAACTCCCATTTGGTGCATTTTATTAAGAATTTTTGTGAGTATTTTTAGAACAATTGTGTGTTATTATATAAATTTATAATTTAATTTGCTATTTGTTATGTAGAATAGATAAAAAATGAAAAAATAGCACAAATTTAGTTTTAGACTCAATTGAAACTCATAATACATAATGAATTTAATTCGTTTACACCGTAATTTGTAAATAGTTTTTATATTATGAATCAATCACAATATTTTGATCATTAATAATATTTGACTTTTGTTATAACTATTTGCTTATATGATTGATTATGATTTGTCATAGTGTAAAGCTTTTTACATTCGTGCCTGCAAATTAAACTCATACATATTTATAAGATTTAATTTATATACATTGTCAATGTAAATAATTTTTAAAATGTCAGTCAATCACAACGGTTAGATCATTAGATACATTTGACTTTTATTAAAACTGCATCTAAAGTCATCTAAATGAATAATTGTGATGTCTTGACAACGTACAAGATTTTACAATAAAATTTTACAATTAAACTTTAATTTATATATTACATAATATATTAGAAAGAGTGTCAAGTATTTAAAAAGATGAGGAAAAAAAAAAGGAGAGGTTGTTGTTAGTTGCATAAGATTATGAATTATTTCATCATATAAAAAACAAGGTTGCCGCTGAATAAGGGAGGAAAAAATTAAGAGTGTGGAGGGCGCAGCACATACCACAACAACTTTGATAGAAAATAAATAATAGGCAGCAATAGCACAATGAGAACATTAAAAGACTTTTGAGTCGGAGTAAAATGTCTTAAATTTTGAAATAAAAATTATTATTTTTACAGTTTTTTTTCTCTCTTTAATTTAATAAATACGGTTATTCTTTATTTGATTTTCTTTATAATAATGAATATCTAAATTTTTATATGGATTTTGTAATTGATATATTTTTTACTATGTCTTAGTTATCTAATAGTTTTATTTTGATTACTTTTTATTGTTAAATTAATTTTTTTTTATTGCTCTAATTACGTGTTGTGATTTATCACTATTTTCATGTTTTTAATCAATTAATTGTTAGCGATTGTACCTTAGTGCACGTATAGGATAATTGAAACTATAAATTACTGCATGACCAAACTTAATTTTAGTCTTCCAATCATTCAACATTTTCATGCTTTATGCTTTTTCTTGAGTTTAAATTTTTTGCATGACCAAATAAGGGTAATTTAGGAAAAAGAATATTAATCACGAATGATCAAACGGATTAACAGTCTTAGTAAAGAGATTGATAATTAAATCAAAAGAAAGGAATCCGAATAAAATTAAAATAAAGAGTAATCAAAGTTAAAAGTGAAACAATAATCCTAGACTTCTCTCTATTGAACTCTAATTTACGTTTTTATTCTTAATTTTTTGTTATTTGTTATTTTGTTACCGTAACGAATTCAACTATTGTTGTTTGTCTAAATAATAAATAATCTTATTTAGTTTGGAACTTGTTAATTAATTCATTTGGATACAATAATCTTTTATAGTACTTATGTGATAAAGTATATTTGCTCCTAGTGTTTTTTAAGGCAACAACTAGGAGCAATATTTTTTGACCTAAGAGATAATGGTATTATGACCATTCTAAAATATCAAAAGGATGGAAAGAAACAACAACAAAAAAAAAAAAGAAAGAAAAGGATAAATGACTCAAAAGTGTATCAAGCAGAATGAGCGAGAAAAAAGAAAATTGTGAAATGCATCAAATTTTTGTGTACTTTTTCAAATGGTTGAGCACTCTATTTATAGTGATGAAAAAGAAAACAATCATAAAGTAGAAGACTCAGATCAAGTGACAGTTGGAAAACGAATGCCTAGGTTGAGCTCATGGAAGGCAGATACTGGAACGTGGAGGGCGCAAACAAGCGTGTGACGTGGGCAAAACGTGTGATGGATATCTAACATGGACTGTGACCGATTTTTTTTTCTAAAAAAAATAATATTTTAATTTTTGTTTCTAAAAAAATTAGTACACCACCTAGTTGCAGATCAAGCTCAATTAGAAGACGACCACAAGGTCCCGCGAGAATTTCAAAACTTTGTACCCCTTGGGGCATGCACCAATTGTTCCACCTCCACCTTATATATACTAGTGTTGTGTGTAATATATCTCATGTGTAACTCTAGTTCTCTTCATCGATTTTTATAAAGCGATGACTCTCTTCAATCTATCCATTATTATTACCATGACATTGAAAGTCACGACTCATGTCACTTGTGGTCGTAATATGTTGGTTAGGTCCTTAAATTCACCATCCTTTACATATTCATTTTGTCATATAATCATTTTATATGTCATCTTAATAGAAAAATATCACATCACTTGTTTCTTGGCCAAAATAGAAATCGATGGACTAATATAAAAAATATGAAAGTTAAAGAACAAAAATAAAAAAGAAATTAAAAGTACAATTAAATATACTTTTAATAGAATGTTATAGCAAAGTTAAAAGTTGAATAAAACAAAATAGATCATCAATTAATCAAAGAAGAGTACAATAAAACACACAAAGTTGTTGACAAAGGTAACATGAGATAAGAACTATAAGTGTTGTACGGATGAAGAAAGATGGATATTTAAAATAAAAAAATCCAGAAAGTTAAATGGATATAAGAATTTTGCTTTGGAAGGAATTAAAATGAAATAATTTTTTGTTTGATGCATTAAATTAAATAATGATGAGAGGACAAAAATTAAAAAGGAGGAGGGTGTATAAGTAAATACATGGTGTGAAAAGTAAAATCCTTTTTTATATTATACCTGACCCAACAAAACAAGCTAGTTCAAATTTGTGTTACCCCTTAACAACTCATGCTGCATGCGTAAATGGGTAAAGAAAAGTTTATGATAAATATATCTCAACACATTTTTAATTTACTTTCTATAAATACCCTTCACTCATTATTTTAGAAACACGTGTCACATACAACATTGATATAAAAAAACTAGCCCTCATCCTCTCTTATTCTTAGTGGCGAGAGGTAATTTAAAATTATTTTTTATTATTTGAAATTATCCTTCAAAACATCTATTTGTTCTTTTTTTTTTTAAAATACATTTTTTCTATATAGAATTAGTTATCTTTTATGATTTATACGTGATTTTATCGTTTGGACACAATGTTGTTTTGTTTATTTTTTAGTGTGTCGTTATTTCGTTTTTTGTCTTATTGTAGTGATTTTTTTTATTCAGATTTTAGATTGATCACAAATTAAATTTGATCAATTACAACATCTTCAATACTATAGATTTGGAGACATGAAATCTGAATACTTTAATTTTATCACATTTGTAGTAATTTTATTATTTT
>JBBPBP010009778.1:43885793-43910026 GCA_037974735.1 Cicer chorassanicum
TTAAAATAATTACACCGAAAACTACATATTGACTACCAATTTGTGTCTATGATATTTTTGAAGAAATGGTAAAATGTAAAAATATATTAAACTAGATTTCACATGATGAGATGAGTAAGATTTCACCATTAAAATTTATTTGATCAATTCTATTTAAAAAATATGTAAATAAATTTTAATAGTGAGATATTTCACATGACCCCTTATGCGAATTTCTCATATTAGAGAATTCAAATCAATAGAAAATAACAAAGTCACAACTATTACTTTTGAGTTATGCTAAATAAGTGAGGAAAATTCTATGCTTTGACATCAATATTTCATTCATTGTCTTAAATTTAGTTGGTAAATAAATACGAAATTAAGATTATATTTGTCGCTTGTAAAAAAAAAAGCGATTATATTTATCCAAATTGTAGGCATATTTTTGTTGCATTTCACTATTTTATTACATTGACAACAAGTTTATGAAGAAAAGGTAAAGGTAAATAAAGTTGAATTAAATGTTTATGTAAAATTATTTATACATTTTTACTAAACTCAATAAATACTCCTAAAATAAATTATAATATAGTAAAGGGAAGTCAAGGTATGCTTTCATTCAACTTCAATCCCAATCTCTATGTATTGTAGTATCAACATTAATTGAACTCTCCATTCTTTCTAATGCATCATTATCCAACTATAGCTAATTTTGTAACATTCTACAACATATATAGGAAAACAAAATGTTCAAATCTCAAATAAACAAACTAAGGAAAATTGGCACCTACAACATGAACATTCATGTAAGGTACATCTTATTCTTTATTTATTAATTTTTTAATTTATAATAATTATTTCCTTGATGACTCACTCATTACATTTGAAATGTATTTGGTTGTTTTGCTTGTGCTAGCATTTCAACAACTTCCCTCATGGTTGGTCGTTCCACACTTTGTTCTTGAACACATAACATTGCCACAAAGAATAATTGCATTGCTTCATCTAATGGAATATGATGTAACCTTCCATCAAGAATCTTCACCACTTTTTCTTTGTTCCAATCAGTTTGTAATTTTGTCCATTGAACAATGTCTATTCCTTCTTCACCAAAATCTCCCACTGGCCTTCTCCCTGTTAATAGTTCTAGTAGCACCACTCCAAAGCTATATACATCACTTTTCTCATCCACTTTTAATGTGTATGCATACTCTGTAACATAAATCAAAATTAGTATTTACCATAATTGCTTCCTTTCACATTTTACTTATTATTGTTTGTCTCATTGTGTGTGTGTTATTATATTGTGATTTCTAAAGCCTTAAGATGCAAATATACATACATGAAAAATGTTGCAAGTATACAAGAATTGAACTTTATTCTCTAGAAAGAAAAAAAAAACTAGATTAATTGTTTGTTGTTACTCACTAAAATCTAAATAAGCTATCAAATTGCAAAATTCCGGATTTGAATCAAATCACTATAGGTGTGAGCGGAAAAATATAATCTATATCAACCATAGATGATGTATTTAAAAATAAAAAAATTAAATACTAATAATTAAAATAAGTTATTTTTTAATTATTTTGAGAGACCTAAACAAGACTAGTCCTCATATTTTAGGTGTTATCCGAAATCAATAAAATTGTGCCCTTAAGACTATTTGAGTACCATTTTATTTGTATTATATAATCAATCTTCTTTAAAAAATTGATTTTAATAAAAATTAAAGCAAAATTATTTAATTTATTTTGTGACATAAAAGATCACAAATAAGACTTTAATTATTTCAATTTAAAAAAAATCCGTTCAGCAAATACAACAATAGCATAAATAAGTAATATTATTCTATATGTTGTTCATGTATTAGAAAAATAGTTAATGTATATACTACTAGTTATTAGGTAAAATAGTTTTTTTTTTTATTTATTTATCGTCTAGAGGTATACTTCTAAATAGATATGTGATTTTTTAGAAACATATAAGTGATAAAAGTAACTCTCTACCTAAAATGAAAGGAAGGATTTATTTGAATTTTAAAGTGTAAAAAAAATTGAAAAAAATAAGCATTAATTCATGTTTATTTTTCTGGGGTTTTGAGAAAGTAAATATTAGATTCTAACTTGGAGCCTGCCTAGATGGAAGAAAACGTATGCTTTTGGTTATTGTGCATTTGTTGACTACTAGAGATATGATAATGGTTTTTATTTTTATTTTTTATTTTATCAGAAAAGGATGGTTGTGAATCTGAGTTAATGGTTTCAAGGCATGCAAAAGAGCAAACCAAAACTAAGGATAAGAAAAGAAAAAGATTGAAAGAATTTTCCTTTGTAAGTGGAGCCTTTGTCTAGTCTTGGAATTCACGTACATGCAGGACATGTTGTGGTCCCATAAAATGGCAAGAATATGCTATAAGACTATAGTGGTAAAAAAAGAGAATGTTTTGTTGTGTCAATTAAAAATAACAAAAAAGTATATTCATCCTCTTCATATTGACTTTTTAATTATGAACATTTATTTGATTATTAAGTGGACCTAAATAAATCATTCCAATAATTGATGCATGTTTGAACTATCACTCATTTCACTTAGTCAAGTCAATACACTATCATAAACAATTTATTTTGGGTAGGTGGACATTAATTTGTTCTAAACTTCTATTTAGTATAAAACTATTATAAATGTGTATTTACTAGTACTAGAATTGATTTTGTAATGTGTGAGTGTATAAAACTAGCTTTTTGTGTTAGACAAAAATTCTAAATTTTACATAGAAAGAATCTATTTGTTTTGAATATTAAAATGAAGTACCTGGAGCAATGTAGCCATAAGAACCAACAATAGAAGACATGCATTCTGAAGTTCCATTAGCAGCATCTTGCAAGAACTTAGCAAGTCCAAAATCAGCAACATGAGCTTCAAATTCATCATTCAACAAAATGTTATTTGACTTAACATCTCTATGAATAATCAAAGGTGAACAATCATGGTGTAAATAGCAAAGTCCTTTAGCAGCTTCAATTGCTATTTTCACTCTAGTATTCCACTCAAGAAACTCACCCTTTTTCCCATGCAACACTTCACCTAAACTACCATTTCTCATGTACTCATAAACAAGCAAATTAGTCTCTCTATTTGAACAAAATGCAACCAACCTTACAATATACCTATGCCTTATTCTACCAAGTGTTTTTATTTCAGCTGATAAACCATTATCATAAGAACAACCTTTGTTGATTCCTAACAACTTTTTCACAGCTACTTTTTCACCATTTGGCATTGTTCCTCCATATACAACACCAGCTCCACCTCTTCCTATGATGTTACTTTCTTTAACACATCCTAAGATATCTTCACTTCCATATTCCACCTTTTGAAATGTTGTTAGCTTCCATGAATTTGAGAATGTCCTACTTCTTCTTCTTCCTTTTCTACTCTTCATGATAGCTAAACTTGCAAAAATCAATGAACAAACTAAAAGTGCTAATGCAAATATAAGCTTATACTTCACAAGAACTCCAGGTTTCACACGACCATTGTGTATCGACTGAGACTCGAATATTTCCGATGAAGAACCGTTGCATGGACTATTCAAATCATCATATCCACATAACTTAGGATTACCAACAAAGGATGTAGAATTAAAGACTAAGAATTGACCAACTTCAGGAATTGAGCCAGAAAAGTCATTATGAGAGAAATCAGCTGAAGTTAAGCCTTTAATAGCACCAAGTTCCTTAGGAAGTGTTTGGTTTAAGTTGTTAAATGAGACATTAAGATAGTTAAGTATGTGAATTTGAGAAACTTGAATTGGAATAGGACCTGATAATTTGTTCTGACTCAAATCTAAATAAGTAAGTGAAGAACATTCACCTATCTCATTAGGAATGTTACCTGAAAAGTTGTTGAGACTCATATCCAGCCTTAGAATATTTTTCAACTTTCCAATATCAGAAGGTATTTCACCTGAGAATCTATTTCCATGAAGAAGCAGAATTTGCAAATTTGGAAAGTTTCCAATAGAATTCGGTAGCGACCCGGATAAACGATTGTTCGATAGATTCATATGTCCGAGTTTCGAAGGTGAAGTGCTTGTGCTTGTTTGTTGTGGAAGAAAACCATGAAGAAAATTGTTTTGTAGTTCAAGAAGTGAAAGTTGAGGCAAATAAAGAAAACCTTTTGGTATTGTTCCTGTTAAATAGTTTTGTCCTAAACGAACTCTTTGAAGTGTGTAACATTTTCCAAGCTCATAAGGCAAAGAACCAAACAGAAAATTGTTAAGCAAGATTAAAATCTTGAGCCTATTTCCAAGGCATAAAGATTTAGGCACTAAACCAGTGAGTTTATTTGTTGACAAATCAAGTTCACTCAATTTACCATTCTGTCCAAGCTTTGAAGGAATTTCACCTGTGAAGTTGTTATGCCAAAGCTTCAAAACTTCCAAATTTGGTAACTCACCAATGAAAGGTGGAATTTCACCATGCAACTTGTTGATGAATAAGTTCAAAAGTGTGAGTTCATGAAGATTTGAAAACTCATTAGGTATGTTACCAATTAATTCATTGTTTGACATATCAAGAGATTTCAAGCTACTCAAGTTTCCTAGTTGAGATGGAATTGAACCACTAAGTTGATTGGTTTGCAAGAAAAGTGTGTCAAGTTTGTAAAGTTTTCCTAACTCATTTGGAATGAAACCTTTCAAACCACAATTTGCAAGATCAAGATGAACTAAATTAACAAGGTTACCAAAATGAATTGGAATTCCACCCTCAAACTCATTGTAATATCCTAAAAAAAGATGTGTTAGATTAGTAAGGTTACCAAGCTCATAAGGTATGAAACCTCTCAAATCATTACCTGCAAGAGACAAATAGTTAAGATTCAACATTTTTCCATAAATTAAAGGAATTTCTCCATAGAAAAAATTTCCTCCAAAATTCAAGTACTTGAGCTTAGGTAACATAGTGACACCAATAGGGAGTGAACAATTGAACTCATTGTTGTAAGCATCAAAAACTTCAAGATCTTTTAACATAGAAAATTTCCAACTTATCATGTTTCCATTGAACATGTTGTTGGATATGTTGAGGAATCTAAGGCTTTTTAGTTTTGTGATGGAAGATGAAAAAGTGCCTGAAACATTCATGTTGGATATGTCTAGTGACACCACAGAACTATTGTTTGTATCACATTGAATACCATTCCAAGAACAAAGGGACATGTAGTTAGACATGTTCCATGTTTTCAAAGAAGTTTTGGCTTCAAAGTCTTGTTTGAGAGAAACTAAGATAGAAGCTTGTTTTCTCAAAGACATAGGAAGTGAGGATGAAGAAACAGAAACAGAAATAGTAGTATTGAGACACAAAAGAAAGAGGGTATAGAGTACAAAGATGAAGGTAGGAGAATTCATTATTTGTGAGATTACTAACTAGCTTAGAAAAGAGTAGGATTTTCTATGAGATACAAATATATATTATAAGAGAGTGAAACTATATGAAAGTGAAGTTTTAGAATATCATTAGAGTTTATAGTGAATATACACTAGTAGATGCAGAGAGGTTGAGAAAAGTTCTTAGCATCTATGTCTTGTTCTCTTTCCCTTTTCTTTCTTCACTCTTTATTGTTTTTTTTTTTAGCCAGTAGTTTACTGATAAGTGGTTAAGTCGTTCGAGTGGGATAATCTTGTAAATAGATTATAATATTTAAATACATATTGTTCTTTATAAACCTTAAATTTGATTAATAGAAAGATACTTCATCCGCTTTGCAATTAGAAATGTAAACACAATTGGTCAAACTCAGTAATCAATTATCGTGTTTTCTATATAGTGAAACTCTGTAATCAAATATCGTGTATTATCGTGTTCTCTATCTATTTCCTTTTAAACCGAATTATTTTTCTAAGATTTTTCTTTCACATTCACACACATACGCATTACTTTGATGTCATCTTTAGCTTTTAAAAAGCAAAAGCAATGTTTGGATAAAAATGCATAAACAACAAGCACTGTTTCATAAGCCACTTAATATTTATTTTAAAATTTCATATTATTTTGGTTTTTGAGCCCTTAAGCTTTATTTGATTTCAGAAACATAGTCTACAAGGAAAGCTGAATCAGATTTTGGAATCTTCATTTCAAGCAGAAGATATAGCATATAATCTTAGACCATATCACAAATACCAATCATGAATACAATGTATGCATGCTGATTGTACATTTATTTATTTTTAATTTTTTTGCTTCTTAATAATAGGAGGAGGTGTCATTACCCATGTGTTGCTTTCTTATTATTCATGAAAAGAATATGAAAATAACAAGGATATGATTCTATATATTACATTATTATTGGTCCAATTTTAAAAGTTTTAATACGTGATTAATTATCTTTCTAGAAAGCTTAAATTATTGAACATTACTAGTTTCTTATACTTATCCAATGAAAGGATGATGATCATATATAGTAGAGTAGTATTGCATATGTAAGATAAAATTATTATTTACTAAGTCATCCAATAAGATCTTATTAAGTAGATATTTATTGAGATATTGTAGAAAATAATATATAATAAAGTATTATTATGGTAAATTTATTCAATTGTATAACCGAGTGAAAAAGTTTTAGACTATCTCATATTCCTTAAACTCATACTAATAATTAAACTCTATGCTTAAACAGAGAAAGAATTTTATGTCAATTTTGTATGACACATGAAAGGTATTTGTGAATGCCTCATTCTTGTCTTTTAGGCCAATAATTAGATCTTTTGCTAGCCGTTTCAAAAGAAAAAATTATCATCGTATCAATTATGTTATGTTAGTGATGAAAACACATTAAAAGAAGCAAGTGTTTCACTTTAGTTTGTCCAAAAGTTTAACACATCATTCATTTAAATAGAAATTAATAAATCATAAAAAGAAAGTACTTATAAGTTGGTGAATCAAATTTGACCATGATGGAAAATATATTATAATATATAAATATTATATTATATATTATAATTTTACTAAAATTTGGAATGAGTGATACACATCTTTTACAAAATCGACTTGTATAATAAAAATTATTCACTACTTTAAATACTTTATTAAATCTTATTTTATTCAATACACTATTTTTATCATAAATAAGCAATCAAGCTACGTCAGCTCATAAACTCCAACAATTTAATTTCTTTTTAGGTGGATACCCTTGATCCCCTGGATCGATCCTTTCTTTTATAGTTATTTCTTTTATAGTTAGTGACTAATTAGTTTAAATTCATTTCACAATAAAGTACAATACTCTTTTGATATTGATGATACCCTATAGTGTTGTTCGAGATATTTTAAGTTTTAACTCTCTCACTTTACTACACCATTTAACGTGGAAAAAGAAAAAGCAAATTAAAGTTCATTTGATTTTTCTTCTTTTAAGAACATGTTGGGATCCATCATATTCATCTCTCTCCAAAATGTGGACCAGTTTGAATGTTTTTTATTTCTGCTACTTTTTCATAAAATCTGTATTTTCTATAATATCAATCCATTAATTTATGTTTCTACAATAACAAATTGCTCATAATTTTGATGAAACCATAACTAATATTACGTTTTTTCTTAATGAAATGGTGTAGAGAGTATGACTAGCTGAAATCAACTCAAGTAAATTTACAATGTTAGTTAATATTAATTAATTAATAAAATAAAAAAATATATAAAGTGAGACAAAGAGGACAACAACAAAACTCAAACACATCAACAAAATTTATAACTAAAAAAATAAATTATATTTTTAAAAAACTCTTCTCCGATAAAAGGAGAGATATCATTCTACTAGATAAAACCTAATTAAAAATATCAAAATTGGTCGATAAATTGACACTAGAATTTATCTCCTTAAAAATATGTGAATAGTAAAATCTCATTTAAGAGATACAACAAATACAATTTCTTTTATCTATTTTGAAATCTAAAAAGAAGCTTAGAATTTTAAAAAACAACAACTAAACCAACTAAACTTGAATCAAAGTCTAATCTACATATATTACTTTGAAATTTGAAAACAAGTCAAAATGAATAATTTTTTTCCTAAAAAACACTACACTTGAAGAGGAAGGGAATGGGTATATATGCTAATAAGTTGTGGTATTTTATCAGCCAATTGAATCCGGTCAAATGGCAGTTGTGTTTGGCTTCATTTCAAGGTATGATTGGTGCTTGAAAGAGTACTAATTGGAAAACATGTTGGTCCCATTAAGGGAATTCTTTGTTTTGTTTTTGAGTGGTGGTGTGAGGACCCATTTCTAGCATTACATTAAGCCACTATAAACATTACTTTATAAGGTACTCTTTCTGCTTCACTTGTGAAAAATTGAAATATTTCATGTCCAAAATCATGATATATATAAATTCTAAAGTCACTTGTACAATGCAATATAACGGAGTTGAGTCTAATAGGATACAATTTTTTTGGTACGGAAAGAGTAACACCAAATATGTTACAATTTGTTTATAAAAATTAAAATAAAAAATATATGATACAATACAAAGAACCCCTATGAATTTTGTAAAAGAAAGAAAAGACCCCTATTAATTAAAGACAGTAGTGATAGCATGTAGAAATACAAAAAACATTATAGTAGTGGAGAGAGATGCACATGCACTTTACACACCCCATGTTTATCTGATGCACCCCACTGACTCTGAGCAAGAAGTTGTGGCAGTGGTACGTTTGACACTTAAAATTATAGCAGCGATATAAATATACATCATCAATGTCCTATTCGAGATTCCTCGTTTGTGGACCTGTCTTTAGATAGAGTTTATGCCATTTTATCATTAGTACATTGTAGCTATATAATATATATGGCAATGTCATCACACTTCAACATAGATTCATCATTTTATTTGGTCAAACAACACATACGTCCGAGTAGAACAAGAAAAAATATTATATTATTAAGTTGAATATTATATGATGAGTTTAAATTTAAAATTTCGTGATTGTACGTAAATTTATGAGTAATTATATAATTTCATATGTATAAAAAAATATAGTCTAAATTATTTTTATAAAATTGTAGATAATCTATTACAATTAATTAAAATAAGTTATATGTAATTTATTAACTATAACAAATTTAAAATTCTAAAAAAAATTAATGAAATAAGCATTGATTTTAAATGATTATGAGTAATTTATCTATAATTTATTAAAGACAATCTAGAATTTACCGATTGTCCACAGGGGAATCTCTAAAAATAGTCATTCAAATTTTCCAAATATAGAGTAGTCATTAATGTTAGTTAATATAGTATAAACTCTTCTTAATTATTAGTTTTCGGTGTAGTCTTTTCATAGTTAATTTATGGGCTTGTGTTTACAATTGTAAGGCCCAATTTTCCCTTTTTCCAGCTCAACCAAAACTATACCACAAAAACTTATGCTTGCTATAAACTCTAATCTATCTGACCTTTTTGTTGAGTATTTACTATCACAACCTCCATAAAAAATTACCTCACAAACCACAGTTCCTCCTTCTGCCACATATTAACCCAAATGAACCTTCAAATGATCCAAACTTACTAAGAAAATGAAAAAGACTCCAAGCCTCCTTTCTACTTACAATACTACCATTGCATTCTGTTACCAGTAAAAAGGAAGCAATTATCATTGTTTCATGTAATACATGTTCCATATCCAATTCTATTTTATATGTAATATTTCAGTTTCTCATAAAATCTTTACATTAATTAACTCCATCCATCATGAATCACTTCTTACGAGTAAGCAATTGATGGAGTTTTTTACGTATTTGTAGAAGTGGAATATTTATACATTTCATATGTAAAAAAGTTTGAGATATATTATATGTGAGAGATAAAAATCCTTATATATAAAATAAAACTGTAATATAAAAATACATCATATTCTTAAAATAAGAAATAAATCTAAACATTTTAAATAAAAATATAAATTATATATCATAATAATATTTTATTTTTTATTTTTTAATAATATAATAATATTTTATTCTTTAGATATTTAAGCATATTTTTCTAGTTAAATGCTCTAATTAAAAATAATACTTTGAACACTAAGTACTTTTCTTTCTCATAAGAAAGCTATAGGTTGTAAATAAATTTCAAAATAAAATTTAAGGCCGACGATCAATTGAGACAAATAAGTAGAGTTGTCAATAAAGTTTTAAAGTTCAAAGTTTTCTCTCAAAAATCTTCTACTAATCCCTTAATATTAGGTTTCTATTGAAATAATTTTTTTAAAATCTTGGCTCATTATTTTATTATTTTTTGTGGGCTTAAGTGAGGGATTCATAGGCCCAATATTTTGTTAATTGAGATATTTTTTACGAAAATTTTCGAAATTTATTTTTTTCGAAAAAATTTTCAAATTTTTTTTTTCTCAAATTTTTTAAATTGGCCAATTAAGCCCCACTAAACTTACAAAAATTTAGGAACTTTTTAGTTTTAGGGACTTTCTTTTTTGGAGCCTTTTAAATTATGAAATATTTTGACCCCTCCAACAAATGAACTTAGGTCAATAATTAATAGGCTTGTGAAATTAATAACTCTACAAATAAAACACTTCGATAGTTTATACTAATCTTGATTGCTTAGAAAACACTTAGCAGAGTAGTTAAAATGACCACAATTAGAACCTATTATTTAGTAGTAAAAAGACATGTTCAATCTTTTATAAGTTTATGTATTATAAAATTAGATTGAGTAAGATGGTATTTGTGTTAGATATTAAAAGGCCCGTTTATTACAAATTTTAAAATAAGTGATTTTGATTTTCAATAATTCAGAGATTTTTTTAGAGAATTTTTAAAAACAATTTATAATTTTAAGTAGTTTTCAATTATTTTCATATTTAATTTTTTTTTTTGAAAAAAAT
Organism: Cicer chorassanicum; assembly: GCA_037974735.1. Classification (NCBI taxonomy): domain Eukaryota; kingdom Viridiplantae; phylum Streptophyta; class Magnoliopsida; order Fabales; family Fabaceae; genus Cicer; species Cicer chorassanicum. The sequence goes on from JBBPBP010009778.1 coordinate 43,896,675, forward strand.
GTAACAAACAAATCAAAATTCCTAAAAGTTATTATTTTTAAAAATAAAACAATATAAAAAACCCCTTAGTTTTATAGATAATAAACAAAAAGATAAAACAAAACTTTGGTTTTAGAAATACATCATACATGCTCACCTCCCCACCCATGAGGGAAATTTATAGTAGTTTTGTACTTGGTTCAAAGGAAGAGGGATTTTAAATGGTTTAGAGTTATATTATCTCCCTTACCTTCCCACCGAATACTCCCAAAATGGAAGGAGCACAAAAATCACTTAAGAAGGGATTTTGCTCCCATTCCCTTTTAAAATTTGAACCAAACACATATTTAGGATTCCGTTTACTAGCAACTGCAATACTCGTCCAAGTTTGACTATGTTGGTTGGAATATATATTAGGAATTGCAATACATCATTCTCTCAATCTCATTTCCACCTAACTGCTGGAAATTCAAACTCGGAGCCAAATATGGAGGAATCAAATACAGTTGTTGCGACAAACAAAAAGGTTAGCAACTATATCATGTTCTTCATTATGTCAAAATTGCCTCTAAAATCATTGAAACGATTAAAATGTGTATGCAAATCATGGAGCCTCTTGTTTCAAAACCCTTATTTCATGATCATCTACTGCAACAATTTGATATCTAATAACCATTACGGTGACTCGTCTTGCATCATTGCGAGCTTACAGACAAATTTGATTATCATTGTGAGCTTTATTGCTCTTTGGCAAGAAGTACGAGAATAAATTTAAATTAGATTGACCATTTTCATTTTAAGAGGGTGACACTAATATCATATTTTGAGTTTATTTAGTATTAATAACATTCTTTGTCTCAAACAAGGATTTACTAAACGACTTGTAGTGTGGAATCCAACTACCAATGAATTTAAAGTCATTTGGATATTGTTGATCCATATATCACTACATGTCTTGCTAGTTCATTATGTGGAGGTTCAACCCTTGATCATCAAGATCAAAATCACTTCATTATCAAGTGATGATGACATAGGTCTTGTATCTCTTCAAATGGTGGTTGTTGAACAATAATATGTCGATGTTATTGAGGCAATAGTTGTTGTTGATCAATTTTAGTGCATGTGGTGGTGGTTGTTGATCAAGATTGTTTTCATATTGTTGAGGCATGATTTGGTTAATTATCAGCAAAATCAATTTTCCTTGCATAAGTGGTGGCATTGTTGGTTACATCTCCATAATCAACTTATTTTGAACTAGTGTATGATGTTTTTGAGTTGAAAAATATTTATGTATAATTTCGAATTTGTCTTCTATTGTTGTTTCTCTTGATCAATTGTTCACCCAACAAATGATTGAAGCTAATGAAGTTTTCTTGTAAAACAGAAAATAATGAAAAATGCAGAATTGTATGAAAAACCAATAAAATTCTAGATGAACGCACACATAATTGTTAACTCATTTTAGAGTAAAACTCTTACATCTGAGAGACTGAATCCGACATGAAAATATCACTAATATGAGATAAAAATTTACACGTCAATTACACTAGAGAGTAGTAGGAAGACATTTACAACTAATTTATAACTAATTGAAAACAGCTAGAAGTCAGTTTGCTTGTTTCGCACACAACCAACATTAGATGAACTCCAAAATCTTTAGTTGTGAGTACCATGTATCAACGTCTTCCTATTAAGGTGACACAAGAGCCTTTAAATTAAGAAATGGTATGTCATATTCCTAATCCTAATGAGCCACATTATCACCGTTAACCAATCTTTTTGTTTGAGAAAGCACTACAAAGAAGCAATATTTGTAGAAATATAGTGTTTATGAATATGTGATGGCACGTGCTTCGAACCATTAATGAACATAAAAACTCGTGTAATATAATTAGTTATTTTATCCATCTTGCATTACAATAACACACACAAGAGTACACTTTTAATCCTTGTTACGAAGCTATTCTTGTACATGTATCTCACTTGATTAGGTGTTCTAGTCTTCACAACATTCTTTGCAATTTTTGTCCACTTATTTTCATGGATTTCATAATCTTACTCAAACAATCTATATGAAAAAATCAAATTAACAATGAATATGAACATATATGATAAGATGAAATGAAACATTAGAATGAATGTGGGTACCTCTTTTTTTTTAATAACCATATACCTTTGTTTATCTGCATAGGAGGCTCGTTAGGATCAAATGTTGGTGGTGGCTGATCAAGAATGTGGCAATGTTGTTGAGACACGAGTTGTTGTTGATCAAGTTCGGGTGCATGTGGCGGTGGATTTTGTTCAAAATTATCTTCATAATGTGGAGGTTAAAGCTCTTGATAATCAATATCACTTGCATTCTCAAATGATGGTGTCATATGTCGTATAAGTGTGGTTGTTGATCAAGAATATGTTTATGTTATTGAGGCACTAGCTATTGTAGATCAATTTTAGTGCATGTGGAGGTGGTGGTTGATCAAGATTGTCTTCATATTGTTGATACATGATTTAGTTAATAATCAGCAAAAATCAAATTCCCTAGCATTCTCACCACTTTTATTATTCGACATAATCTTTAACTAAATAATACTTCAAATATTTTTAAAATTATGTAAGAGAGATAAAACCCCAAATTATAAAATTCGTATGGTTTATTTATTTATATTAAAAACAAAATCCAATGGTTACTTGGTGCCAAAGACAAGGCTACATTTGAGGGCGCATGATGTCCAATATAAACTCACACACAGAGGATTACCCTCTCCGAAATATCTTCTTCTTAGTTAAATTAAACCATTTTCAATTTTCTTGACAAAACCCTAAACCCACACAACCTATTACACAGTGTGTAGGGTTTTCCATTTCCATTCCCCTTTCAATTTTCTGCCATCATGATTACCACAATCCTCAGAAGAGCTTCTTCATCTCTCTCTAGGCGTTCAATCACCGCCGCCGCCGATACTCTCCTCGCTTCCACCGCCTCCGGCGAGCTCCGACAACTCTCCGTCCTCGCAGCGAGGTCCTTTCACTCTAAATCACAACCCTTGCTATTCCGCGCTTCTTTGTCTTCTCGCGCTGGGTTCGCCGCCGAAGCTTTTCCATATGAAGAACCGTTGAAAGCGAACAGCGACGATGGCCTTGAGATCGCGAAGCTAGGGATTTCTCAGGATATTGTTTCTGCTTTGGCCAAGAAAGGAATCACTAAGCTTTTCCCCATTCAGGTTTGGTTACTAGGGTTTTGGTATTAATCGTTCATGAAATTTTGTTCTGTGATTAATAATTAGTAATTGGTATTAATAATTAATTTTTGGTAGTTTATAAGTTTAGGTAATTTAAAAACTTTATTTATTTTATTATTAATTTGTTGAATTTTACAGAGGGCTGTGCTTGAACCTGCTATGCAAGGTCGTGACATGATTGGTCGAGCTAGAACAGGAACCGGAAAAACTCTTGCTTTTGGGATACCTATCATGGATAAGATCATTCAGTTTAATGCTAAACATGGGTTTGTTATTTATTTATTTACGATGAAGCACATCTCTTATTTTTAGTTGATTTTTTTGTACTGTTTTTTCTGTTTGAATTGAAGGTTGGTAGATAGTGAAATTAGTGTGTTTAACTGTAGAAGTTTATTTTTATGTGTGGTTGATATGGCAGACGAGGAAGGGATCCTTTGGCTTTGGTTTTGGCCCCGACTAGAGAACTTGCAAAGCAGGTTGAAAAGGAATTCTATGAGGCAGCGCCTAACTTGGATACTATCTGTGTTTATGGCGGTACGCCCATCTCTCAACAGATGAGGCAGCTTGATTATGGTGTTGATATAGCGGTTGGCACACCTGGACGAATTATTGATCTTCTTAATAGAGGTGCTCTGAATTTGAAGGAAGTTCAGTTTGTTATTCTTGATGAAGCCGATCAGATGCTTCAAGTAGGCTTTCAGGAAGACGTGGAGAAGATCTTGGAGAAGTTGCCTGCAAAGAGACAGACTCTTATGTTCTCTGCCACAATGCCAACTTGGATAAAGCAGTTAACACGCAATTACCTAAAAGATCCTCTAACCATTGATCTTGTAAGTTTTGTGGTTCTATTTTTGTCACTGGGACAGTGCCTTCAGGCATCGGGGATATGCATTGTTGAAGTTTTGTCTGGGTTACTGAAATAGCCTACAAGCATTAATTAAAATATTGAAAGTAAACTTATTAAATGTAGTCAGTAGGTACATGAATCACAGTGGATATTGTACTTTTGAGCATTAAGTTTATTATCCGTAAACTATGAGAAGTGAGTGTGTCTGTGTGTCGATCATACTCGAAAAATTGGGTTTGCTTGAAGTTGTTTTCATCATTCGTAAGAAATTGTACACATTGTTATACATGTTTAGGAAGCTATTAAACATGACGATGGCCGTTAAGAAGCATAGGAAGTCATACTGTTTGAGATCAACACGGTTGGTCATTTTGGTTTGTTGGTTATGATTTAATTCTGAATTATTGGTATCTAGGTTGGAGATTCTGATCAGAAGCTGGCAGATGGAATTTCACTGTTCTCAGTTGCGTCAGATGCGTACGTTAAAGCAGGAATTCTTGTTCCTCTAATAAAAGTATGTCTTCTGATACTATCATAACTTGACTAGTGCTAATTCTAATTAATGATTGTTGTTTTTGTTAGATTAGATGTAGCTATTTTGAAGTTTATTGTGTTATTTGACTAAATTTTGCTACAGCATATAGATATTGTTAATGCAAGTAACTAGTTAATGTAAGTAACTTGAAAAATATATCCTCTTGTAGGAACATGCAAAAGGAGGAAAGTGTATTGTTTTCACTCAAACAAAACGTGATGCTGATCGATTATCACATGGTATGTCAAAAAGTATTCAATGTGAGGCCTTGCATGGAGATATATCACAAGCTCAGAGAGAAAGAACTCTTGCTGGCTTCAGAAATGGCCATTTTAATGTTTTAGTGGCGACCGATGTTGCTTCACGTGGGCTCGATATACCTAATGTTGATCTTGTGAGTTCCTTTTTACCTTTTTTTTTCACTATGGTTTTGTTTTTAGTTATCTTATATACTTATTCCATTTATTAATACAGAGTAAGTTGTTGTAACCGTATTGTAGAAAAAAAAGTAGTCCAAGGATTTTTAGTTATCTTAAATGATTGGTGCATGTGTGGGTATGACTTTATAGAAGCATTGATAAAGAGGGTAGACTGAATGGAGGATAGTCTTATAGTTATATGTAAAGGGAGACCAAGGAAAATCATAGTCAAAACCATTAAGGGAAATATTTGGATTTAAATGGTCTGTCACTAGACATGATTGATGATGGAATATTATGGGGCCATTTAATATATCTAGCTAATTTCATCTTGTGGGAAAGAGTATTGGCTGTTTCTGTTGTTGTTTACCGATAGTTATTTGAAGTTCAAGAAAAACTATCATATACTCCTACATTTGTAATATAGTCTTGTTAACTAAGTACATGCAATTCATGAATGTTTTGTTATCGCATGAACTGGATTTTCTAAATTTCCCACTTGCATTAATTTATATTTGGAAGTTCAGGGCAAGTAAGTGGTAGACATCAGTAAATAGCTTCTGATATTTATCATGTATTTCCTAAGAAATTTTGTAGTTCTCTTTTCAGAGAATTAGAACCTATAATATATCTTCAAAAATTGCATTCTGCTACTTCTGTGATTTGATAATATTATTCCTTATGTTTGTCTTGTGCTTTTCTTTCACGTGCATCTGGTTTTTGTTAATGTTTTATGCCTCACATAGTGTAACACGTCACATGCATATGCAAATACTCATACTTCAACGTGACAATGCTGTTATTATGTTATTTTGTATATGTATGTGAAGTTTGAGCTTTTTCCCCCTCATATAGGTAATTCATTACGAGCTGCCCAATAATTCAGAGATATTTGTCCACCGATCTGGACGAACAGGTCGTGCTGGTAAGAAAGGAACTGCTATTCTCATTTATACAGAGGATCAATCCAGGACTCTTAGGACTATTGAGCGTGATGTAGGTTGTAGATTTAAAGAGGTACTCTCCTTGCATCCTATCCGTTTTCATCTGTCAATTTGTATTACTTGAAGTTATTCCTTTCTCATTGCTAGTTTTCTGCTTGTAGAATTAGGCTACATTGAAAGGGTAGCACATCCTCCTGCTTGTCCTACTCAGTGGGATCTGAACCTGTTAAACACCAATTTAAAGCTTGAACAATTAGGGCTCTCATATGAGTCATGACAAGAAATTTCAACACACTCTAACACGTTTCCAACACATTCACATTTTCCAACACACTACTTCCTATTGGTTGAAATTATATGGGACCCACCAATTTAATTCCAACTAAGCATGTGTTTGAAGTTGTGTTCTAGTTCTTCTCTTAAAGTTTTGATCACAATTGCTGAAAACAATAAAATGATGTTTTCACCATTTCCTATACAGAACTGTGAAAATAAAGAGATACTTGTATAACTATGCTGCAGCTGATTAATTACATCCTTAAGTTATTATTATATTGTTAATTTGTTTATACTGTGATGGTTGCTTAACCTCTTACCATGCCAATTATTTTATATTGGTTGTGAATATTTTTTTTTTCATTTGTGTTAAGATTATTGATTACCTTTTTTTTTTTTCTTTTCATTATTCATGTTTAATAGTTACCCAAGGTTGCCGTTGATAGTGGATCAGTGGACGCATTTGGTAGCATGGGCGGTGGGCGATTTAGCTCTTTTGGAGGTTCGAAGGGTCGATTTAGTGATGCAGGTTTTGGCCGTGATTCTGGACCTAGCCGTTCCGGGGGCTACGGTGGTAATTCAGGGGGAAGGTTTTCTGGTGAAAATAGAAATGGCAGATCAAACTCTGGTCGCTTCAGCTCCTTTGGTTCCTCTGAATCACATAATTCAGGAAATAGATTTGGTGAATCACCCAGTGAATTTAAATTTAGTCGACAAGGTGGTTTTGGCGGTTCAGATCGCTCTGGTGGTTTTGGCGGATTCGGCGGTTCAGATCGCTCTGGTGGTTTTGGCGGATTCGGCGGTTCAGATCGCTCTGGCGGTTTTGGAGATTTTGGCTCAAGTAAATCTAGCCCATTTGGCGATCGTCGCAGCAGATCTGAATGATAGAAAACCATTTTAACTTAATGAAATGTCATAATATCACCATCTTCATTTGTTGATGGCATTAGTTCTTGTAAAGTTTGGTTTTTTCATCTCCTCTAAAACTATCAGGCATGTAGGTTAATGCTCGTATTCGTTAGTATCACCGTTGATTGGAGAAGGTTATAACATAAAAAAACAAGTTGGGCTGTATTTTGGTTCAGCCTCAGTATTGTATTATGCTTCCATCTATCAAAAAGAAAAAGAAAGCTTTATAAAGTGGGAGTTTTGATGATGCAAGAAGCTTAATGAAGTGGTTATTCAACAAATGGGCATATAATATTTCTTAGTAAGTTGTAGGGTGTTCTACTATTCTATTTTATACTACAATTTTGTTGAAGAATATTCTCATATATTATGTATTATTTACCTATTAGTAATTTGTTTTTTGCCCACTCATCCTGGGTTATTTCTTGGGTCTGATAAAAAATATACTGAATCAAGTTTATTAAAATTCTATCGTGCTTGCTATTTGTATTTTATTTCGACACTTTCATGATTGCAATGGACGATGACATTCACCAAAGCAAGGATTTAAACTAAACTCGGATAGCTTACGAACTAGTAAACCCGAAGGTGTTTACTTAATATTAAAATAACATACATAGATGATATAATATTAAAATAATAATTAAACATTTCATTTTTATAATAAATTAAAAATATTTTAAATAGATAAATATTTATGATACAATCAAATGAAATGGTTGAAAAATAACAAATTTATATCTGAGGTATAATAATTGTCCTTAAAAACAACACTAAACATAAATTTACTTTTCAAAATCAATAGATATTGTAGTACATACATAATTAAATTAAAAATTAGTTAATATTTATCAAAATCTTATATTTTAAAATAAATTAATGTAGAATCTTAAACTCGTAAAATTAACAAAGTTGAAAGTTTACTATTATTAGAATTTTTTTAAACTCATACGAATTTATATAAATTTTTTTTTTATGTCAATTGATTCATTTTTATAACTTAAAATTATAAAGTCGTAAAAATTTAAGACTTAATTCGAGAATTTTATATCCTTGCACCAAAGTATTTGTAAAAGAGTGTAAGCTCAACAAAAGTCCCCATAATAGTATTCACGTATTATGCATCCATATTACGGAGAGAAAAGTGACAAATGTCAACTATGGTATCTTAAAAGTTGATGAAAAGGAGAGATGGTTCAGATATAATTTTTCAACAACTTGAGGGAAAAATTTATTTATCAACTCACAAAAATAAAAATCAGTGTTGAATATATGAGAATGTTACAAATAGACGAGTGATCACATGAAACAGATTATGAATGACATCATTATTACTATTGTTAGTATTAGAGAAAGTAGATATAGCTCCTTATAAAAAGAGAAGGTAAAATCTCACCTTAAACAGGGTTGAGTAGTTGAAAGATAATCCATTAAATGTAAGTATAAAAAAGAACTCTAAAAATATTAATAGTTTTATGTGACAATAAAGTCACAACACTCTTATGATTACACCATTGGTAATTATTTACACGAGCATAGCAACTATATGGCATATACATTTTACTTTACAGCCAAGAATTGGAATTGTCACTTCCTTTTAAAATTAAAAAAAAAATTGTTCTCTCTTATTCCACTCCAATTGTCAGTGGCCGCATAATTCCTTTTGATATTCTTTCATGAAAAAATTCCAAGCTAACCATGCTGCTCCAACAGCAGGCTCCACCTGTTTGCAATAAACCAAAGTTAAAATTTGATTCTATATAGAGTATTAATATTTCCAAAACCACCATGCCTGTAAATTGACTCTACTATTGTAACTGTGTCAAATTGATCCTTAAGATTATGTTTGAAAAAGACTAATTTTCTGGATAGTTTATAGAATCCAAGATTTCTTTGAAATATTAATAGTCTTGGAGACTAATTTACCACACCTTGCAAAGTAACGGACCAATTTAATCCTTAAAATTGTAGAAGTCGCACAATTAAATCTTCTAAAATCATGAAATGTCAAAATGGCCCCTTAAATTGTCCTCAAGGACTAATGTTTTTGAGAATCTTCAATTTCAAATATCATTTTGGAATTTTGTTAATTTTAGAGATCAAGTTGGCCACCACCCACAATTTCGCGGAATAAATGTGATTTATTCAAAACAAGGAGCAAAAATATTTGACCTTTGTAAAAAGAGTGACAATAATGCATGAAATTTCATTTAAATCACTAGGAAATGAGGATATATGCTGACCTTAGGTCTAATGGGAAGCACCCTAGGAAAAAATTTGGAAATGCATTTTATTACTTCTTTCCCTACATCCCACTTTGTATTTGCTTCAAGAACACCACCAACCATCACAAGGGGAAAAGCATCCTTTCCATCTGGCAAAATTACACAATATTAGTCATACATACACGAATCATAATCTTATAGTTTTTTTAATAAAAAAAATTCGGAAAGAGAAAATTATTATTTACTAAAGTTGTACTAATAGTCATTTTACAACTGTCTGCGAAGGAATTTGAACTTCTTCCCTTAACGTTACAAGGTCAAATTCTTACCATTGAGCTGACACCTCATAGACATTATATAGGTTATGCAAATATTGACAAGAGACCGAGAAAAACTATCAATTTGTTTTATAGTATTCTAGAGGCCAATTAAATTCATTTAATACATGATAAGTTAGAGTTGCTGTTTTGAACTAAATACATGTACTTTTTTGTTTACATTATGTGAAGCCTCAGTAATGTGTGTTAAATATGTGTTAAATTAAAATATGTTTGATCAAAACAAGACTTAACCTTGACCACACAATCCAAGTCTCCCTACAACAGCTTTAACACTTGAAGCCAGTTCTTGCGCAGATTCTAGCAAGATCTTGTTTGCAACCTCATCCTCAGCCTCTGCACAGGATACTACAACTGGAACAAGTGCCGCAATGCGGGCCCAAGATGGATCTGCGTAGGTCCACCTGATTTTCAATGAGACAAACAAAAGAATGAGACCCTATATCCTTTGTAAATTATTATACCTATTCCTTACAATTTTGAGTCCATTCCACAAACAAAAAACAACATGCATTGCAATGTCATCAGAAAATACCTGAACATAGCATGAAAAAAGTAATGAAATCAACTAAAATTACATTAAAAAAATTACTTCCAACATAGAATTTTTCATTTTTGGAATATAAAAACTCTAAAAACTGACTAGCATTTATTATACAACTAGAATATATACCCAATCAATTCTTCTGCAGAAGAAAGACCAAGCGTTTGTAAAATACTAGTTGTCAGCATTGTACTTGGACCGCGACCATCATGCGCTCTTATTACCGCTGTTAATGCCTGTGCAGCTATTCCATATCCACTGCAAATATAATACAAAAATATCAACAAAAAATGGATAAAATCAAGTTTGACATCACATGAAAGACTCTTAGAATTTCGATCAGGTTCAACTCAGCCTTACACATGAAAGACTTGTAAGGTGAAGGGTGCTTCCCACTTATAAATACATTTTTAGGTCATATCTAATTCAATGTGAGACTTTCAACACACTCCCCTCACGCCTAAGATTGAACACCTGAAGCGTGACCTGGGTGGCCTAATAGAGGTTGATCCAATGAATCTTGGATAGACTCTGTTACTATCTTAAAATTTGGATCAAGTCTAACTCAACCCCACAAAATAAGCTAGTAAAAAAGAATTTTCTAGCCATAATATGAGTGACGTCAATACAATGCTAATGAAAGAGATTTAAAAAAAAGTAAGGTCAGATCAATTTATAAGCTTGAAAGCATTCTCCTACTACCAACAACACCTTGCTTCCTCAAAAGCTCATTTTCATGCTTAAAAAAGTGTAGAAGAGTTAAATGAAAAGAGATAGGGAGATAGTTGCAACAGATAACCACCTCCCCCAGTCACCTAAGACAGGCCCTGCACCTGCAGCCCTTGCTTCTTTTCCATCTTCAGTAAATCCATATGCAATGGTCCCTGTGCCAGCAATTAATACACATCCATGAAGTTTACCAATTGTTCCACTTGCAAGAGCAGCCACAGCATCATTATGAACATATAGCCTCACATGACTTGGAAATATATCCCTGTTAATATCAAACCACAACAAACTTCAGTCTCTAAGGCCCTGTTCGGGATAGTTTTAAGTTCTGAAATTTTCAAAAACCAAAACCAGTTTCAGTTGAGTTTTGAGTTTCAGTTCTGAATTAATTTTCAGTTTTTATTTTTGAGTCTGAAAAAATAATTATTGACACATAATCAAGAAATAACTGAGATTAAATAACAAAGCATCTTTAAATTAACCGAACCACAAAAATGCACAATTAACATAAGTTTCAATGCTTTAGGGTTAAGAAATGTATACTTTTTTTAATCCAAAAACAAAGAAACAAGATACACTAATATAGAGCAACCTAAGCCAAGTGAGAATTCTTTGTTGATCTGTTGGATGGTTAACACCAGACACAGCCAAACAAACAGCTCGGACCGAAGATCGTTTTGAACCACACTTTGACAGGGCATCTGCCATAACTTGCTCTAATGTTTCCCTTGCAGCAATGTCTGTAGAAAAAAGTGATCAATGGTAACAACTAACAGAATCCTTGCAATGTGATCTTCATTTTATCTTATCATACATGGATTTTACTAGCCAAAACGAGCCAATGGCAGTGCTACATGGCAAGAAAACATAAATTGCCAGCAACTTTTGTTTTTCTGGAGAGGTATCCATATGTTCAATAAGAAATCCATTAATCATTATTGAAATAAGGTACAAAGTAGAGAATAAAATCTAAAGATAAAAACATTGTTGTCAAACAGAACTTCTAAGAATACAAAGAAAAAAAGAAGACAATCCTATCACAAAGTAAAAACACAAAAGGTACCATAACATTGCAGTTTTTCTAAACAATTAATTTCTAACAGCTTACATCAATAAACTATTTACTTTCATAACAAAAGAACCGCTTTCTCCAGTAAAAACAAATATTTTTTTTTCCCACCAAATTGCCTAAAGCCAAAATCAACATCCTCAAAATTCTCCCAGTGTTGTCAATCACAAATCGCAGAAAACAAAGTTGGTTCAAATTCCTCTATGCTATTGCGCTTCTATAACCGCTATATGACAAACCAATATACTAAATAGCATATCACAAAATAATAACAATTTATTCAAATTCCGCTATGCTATAGCCACTAACTTGACAACATTGGATTCTCCCCACAAATAAAAGGGGAATTGAAGAAAGTCAACACTAAACCAAACAAGTATATAATCTATAAACAACCAAATCATTCAAAATGCACAGACCCCCCAAAATTGTTACTACTAAATACCAAGCAAAAAAAAAAAAAAAGAAAAAGAAAAATCAAATCTTGAAATTGACCCACAAAAAAAAATGAAACATAAAATCTAAAAGAGATAAGAGAAAGAAATAACCTCCAACACTATTGTGATTAGAGCAACCAGCAACAGCCCTAGAAAGAATAGGAAGAGATTGAAGCTGAGAATGAGAAAAAGGAATGATCTTCATCAACATAGGCATACAAATGCAAACAGTTGAGGTAGTTCCACCATCCAAACCCAACAAAACACCATCATCAGAAACAGAGATGTCAATGATGTCATTCTCAAAATCCCAGGTTTCACCATTCCTATAGCTCTTAATCTCTGAATCAAGAACAGCCTTCTTCTCCGGCATCATTAGCCACTACTATGATAAACGTTGACGGCAAAGAAAGGAGAAGAAAGAGAAAAAGATTATAAATTTATGGATTTTTAAAAAATGGAGTGTTCCTTAAACTAAATATATGATTCACTGACACTGCAAGAACCTCTTCTTTGAACTGAATGACTATATTTTATTTTGTGATGCAAAAACAAAACCAAGAATAATAATAAAAAGTAGTAAATACTTTTCCTAGTTTATCGGGTTAGTGCTAATCTAGAATTATTCTTTTTAAATTTTTACAAGTTCGACGCTATTATTACAAAAGAGTATATATGAGGATTATTATCATCGTCATCTTGACCAATAGTTTTATTTTAATTTATCTAGGTCAACGTCATATCTATCGACTAAATTAAATTTTTTAGTATATTTATATATTTAATTTTAACTTTAGTAATTATGATTAAATAAATTATAATTATAATTAAAATTTTAATATTAATTAAAATTATAAAAAAA
>JBBPBP010009778.1:43910171-43923836 GCA_037974735.1 Cicer chorassanicum
AAAAAATTTAGGGAGAGATGGATTATGATTACTTTACTTGAAAATAAAATATTTTTGTGCATGTTAAATAATAATTTAGATGTTTCAAATATTAATTTTATTTTTGTGTCAAATGTACAATTTATTGACTAAAAAAATGCACAATATTTTATGAATTCAGATTTTCAGAAATCAGAATTTATTTGTTATAGACTATTTTATAAAAGAATTACTATTTCTTTCTATAAAAAATTAATTACTATTAATATTTTTATCATATTTGTTCATTTTTCTTAAATATTATTTTCTTATAAAATTATTTTTTATAACTAATTTATTTTTAAAAAAACATTTTCATTAGGCTTAATTGTAGTTTTAGTCCCCCTATTTATACTGATTCACGAAATTGGTCCCCCTATTTTAAAAGTCGACAATTTTAGTCCTTCCCTCTGATTTTTTTAGCTAAAAAATGACGATTTGATATATTTTAAATGACGTGACATACAATTCTATGATATAAAACCATCTAGATCCATTAATTGTTCATATGTCATTAATTAAATTAAAAATACGAAAATAATTTGAAGTAGAAATTTAAGTTTTTACGACATTTTATTCCAATTTCATGGGTGTTAATCACTCTACATCATCGTATCATATGTCATGTTATTCAAAACATCTCATGTCATCATTTTTTAGCTAAAAAATTAGAGGGAGGGACCAAAACTGTGACTTTTAAAATAGAGGACCAATTTCGTGAATCAGTATAAATAGGGGGACTAAAACTGCAATTAAGCCTTTTCATTACGATATAAAAATAGAAAACAACTTCTACTTTGACACATAAAATCACCGCCAATCCAGGTAATATGGGGTGGGAAAAAAATTCTAAATTATTGAATATCTAACACACAGGACCATAAAATTTAATAAAAAAAAAAAGGCCCATAAATATAAATTATTTGTTTTTTCTTAAAAATCTGTAAAAACATAATCTCTAAATTATTTAAAATAAAATTATTATTTTTTAATTGGTAAGAAATATACTCTCATTTTGATCAAATGGGCTCTAAGTATAATTGTTTACTTTCTTTTTTTAAAATATATGTCCATTTTAAATTGCTAATAAGATAATAAATTTTTAAAATGAACTATTTCAATTGAGATAAAATGGAAATACTAACTAGTGATTATACACTAACTAGTGATTATATATTTCCATAATCAATGAAAATAATTATTTTGAATTTTTTAATTATGTTTTGAAATAGAGACAATTGCACACTTTACAAGTATATTATTTTTTATTAACAAATAAAATTAACACAAATTTTAAAAAATTAAAATAGAAAATATTTTTGCAAAATAAATGAACACCTACTTTCCTTGAATAATTAAGGCTTGTCTATTTTGATTTCTTAACTTGTAATTTTACTCGCTAACAAAGAACATGATATAACCTGAGACTCACAAACTAAACAATTATATGTATTTTTGAAAATAATAAAAATGTCAAATAATTTTTGTCATTATCTCTAATAAAAATACATCATCCCTAACTAATATTTCTTCTTCTCTCCACCACATAGATCGACTTCTTCATGAATCCTACTTCTTCAAAATGAGTTAACACCTTTTGAAATTTGGAAAAGGAATCCCAAATCATGTTAGCAAATATCTGTTCTTTATTTCCATAATTGGTCAGAAAAGGAAACTAGCCTCAGAAACCAAAATTGCTCTTCTAAGAAGATCAGAACATACGAATTAACAATACAAGTTTAACACTTTGCCCATAAAGTAGAATAGGGACACAAATAGCACAAAAGGAAAGGGGCAAAAGAAGCCTAAACCTGGAAAGTTATAGGACAGTCACGTTTTAACTACATCAAAGTGTTCTCATAATGAATAATTTGCACAACCAAGGAGTAGGACACTCGATTTACAAGTCTGTCAACAAGACCACATGACAAGAAATGATCATTTCTAAGAATTCCAGTGATGCAGTCACCAGACAACTTTTGATTTAGCTCTAGCATCTTGTGCTAAATGGTCGATAGATAAACAAAGTAGGAGTACTTGATAATATTATTACCAAAAAGAAATGTACTTTGATAATATTGAAAATATGTGTGGGGCAACATTTTTATATGTTCTACAAATTATTGTAAACCCCAAAACCATACAAATAAGTACTGTAAAATAATTGCAGACTAAAAAAATCATATGCAAAGGTATCTTGAGAAAACAGTTCTATCTATTAACACCAACACCATTTATTATCATCAGCAAAGACAAAAAGTTCAACACTTCGACATGTCAGATCTGTGAGAAAGTAGAGTAGGAAAAAGGGTAACCGCAATGACCCTCTTCCAACCCGAGTAAAATTTATGTAAGGGCCAATAGAGAATCTATAATTCCAGTAAAAATCTCTCAAAGTTTAATTCTTTTGACCGTTGATCCCCTTCGGTAGAGTAGCAATGCCCTAACCTCCCCTTTGCCAAAACTAAATTTTATGTACAAAAAAAAGTTGTATAGTGATACTCAACTCATGCTCGATTTCGAGCACTCCGCCATGTCCGCATATGCTTTTTTCGCCAAGACCGGGGATACAAAAGTTGAAAAATCTGCTTTTCAGCCATAGATTCTGACTTGGCCTGCAAATGCAAAGAAAATTCTTTTGAGATTGAGGTGCAATATCAAGTAGGCATAAATGACAATGCACCTTCATTGCATTTGCTGCAATGTCATTGTACTATAGGTTTGTTTTATGTTCATTCCTTCTGGAGAATCTTGTTCAAATCCCCTTCCCGTGTGTTATGGACGCATGTGGTATATATATACCTGACAAATTGGTTGACTTAGAGCTTCATACCTTTAGTTTTGCTTCGAATATTATTGATAATTTATGATCCTCTAAAATCCAAAAAAATTATTTTACAAAATAAATTCATCGAACAATCCTGCTCAAACTTTAATTACAAAATTATGCAAGTAAAATATTTCTCAGGGCTGTTATACATATACTTTCTTTTGTTCAAAATTGACATTATTATACTTCACATTAAACACATGATAGCATAGATCTCGTCAGCTTTTTACACAATCAATTCTCATATTTTTCATAAGAAATCGACAGGAAGTCGGGAACTAGATTACTCATAACTAATACACACGTTCAGGTGAGGAACCATGACAGCATCAAACTAAAACATTGTACATTCCATTAACCCAATATGCTTACCCGGACTTTGAATGGAAAGCGATGAGTTTTTACTTCTGTCCCTGAAAAAACTCTAACATCCACGCCTAGGCAGTCAACCCCAATCAAGTGTGCTCCCTGGAAACCATTAATGATAGTACAATAAACAATCAGTTTGAATCTACTATGAACTGTAAACGCACGACACCCAAAGTTATGTATATAGTCTATATACATATGTGATAACCAAATATAAACGAATAAACACATGAACTAAACAATACCGAACAAGAGAGATAGCTGCAATTCTTCCTCATTTTCCTTTCCAGCCCACTCAAAACAGAATATAACAAACCCTAAAACTTTATAAATAAGTCCTCCAAAAAAGTTTATGGACATGCCACAAACCTCGGCTAAGGCTTACTGTTACAAATCACAGGATCAAAGAGTTGAATATTCATCTCATAGAAAAAATAAGCTTGAGAGCTTGATAGAGATAAAAACTCTTTAGAGTTCATATTGATTGATTGTTAAATTAAAATATAGTGAACGAGTACATGAGATACTCTATATATAGAGCTCGTGGGGAATCAACAAACTAACTACCTAACTACTAATTAACAACCACTAACCAACTCTTAAGAAAATTGTCTATTACTTACAGTGGTATTTACCAATGACCTACTAATGAAAGTCAACCAATAGGAATTAAGCTGAAGATATTTTTGTTGACATAGTTCAGTAATGCTAGTTTGGCCTACCTGTCTCACATTGGCAATAATAATTTTCAATTGTGATTCTTTAGCCTACCTGTCTCACATTGGCAATAAAAACATCCAACTGTGATTGTTTCTCTGCTCTCCCACCCGCATCAGTTATTTTATTTCCTATTTTGATTAAGGAAGTAAACCCTTTTATTCAAAGATATATTTCAAGGATGGATGAAAACATTGTGACATTTCTGGCAAAAACAAAGAAAAACTACTTAAATCCAGAAAGTAAAAGATATTCCCATTTTGTTTTTAGCTTATCATGAAAACTTTTTTACATCATTTAAATCCAAAAACACAATCATCTGTCCTTCCAAAGCAATTTTTTCATAATATAGTTTCTTTTTCTTTTCTTTCCTTTTATTCTTCCAAGTTCAAACTATGTAAGTCTGTTTGTTCAATCAACAGCTTTTCATAAATAATGGAATATAGTGCAACAAAATTTTCAACTTTTCATGTAAGCAGTTTCAAGGACAAGATGAGGATAGGTTATATCTAGAGACATATCATTCAACAGTTTATTAACATTGTATGTTTCACCATCTAAGCATAGCATGTTAATTTCTAAGCAAAATACACTAACCACAAAAAGAAAATCTTGAAGATTCAATTACCTCAACATCGAGACTTTTCTTTTTGCAAAAAGCTCGAAGAGCATCATGACAGTTTTGGTTGAAATGTTCCAGAATTTCCGAAGTAGAGTATACAAGAGTATCAGGTTCAGCACGTCGAAACTCCCGAATATTAATTTCAGACTGCAATTTTTGGGACACTTAGAACATGCATAATTTGGAACTTAGAATAGATCAGTATAACTTCAACGGTTTCTAAATAATGCGCTTCGATTTATAGAAGAAAAAAAATCATTCAACACATAAAACGAGTTTTGAGATACATGCCTGAGATCCATACACACAGTGTAGCTTGATTTTCTCGATCTCCAACCGATAGAGTATCAAATTAGTGTCTCTTTGATCATTATTACTATTTGAGTAAAAATCTACACCATCCAAAGATTAAAAGGAAAATTGTTAAAAGGGAGTTTACCAATGCATCTATGATTCTTTGTGCCAAAGATAAGATTTTGTATGTTACATAGAAACAGAAGGCACTGCCTCCACAAGAATATAAAGGCAATGCGCTTGTAGAACTGAAATGATAAACTAACAAGCCTAGTTGGGATATTGCTATATCTGATCTGAATCCCTAGACAACAAACAAAGCTAAAGAGTAGCCACAGTCCAAACAACTAGCATCAAGGTGAAGTGTAGATAGAAAATTTTTAGATCCTAGATATCAATCTTGAAGAAATCAGATACCTTTCCAATCTGAGTTGTATCCATCACCATCTTCAGTGTCATATATCATTCTTATATAGGACTCTTCATCAGCATAAGCAGGTCTAAGGTACCCTAGAATAGAAACACCATTTGAAGGACGATTCACTCTTTTATCACATTCCATGTTAATAGCCTATAAGAAAATTCATATAGAATCAAAATTATTTCTTCAAGAGCTTATGGACTTGTCAAATCATTCTCATGTTAAAACACTTGAAACTATTAGTTATCAGTTCTTGTCATAAGAGGTGGGGGGACCTTTGTCAAGCACTTGGAAAAGTAAATTGGATGAACTGAGCTACTATTATCTGATAGTCCCCAATTCAAAGGAGTATTAAACTCTTCAATTTCCGGAACCTGGTTGCAGAAGAATATGTTAGTGATTTGAATTTCTTAGATGCATCGTAGACGACAATTAACTAAATTCCATAAATTATGCATTTGAAACTGCAAACCTCAATGTAATCATCATCAAATGGGAATTCATCAGTGTAGCCAATGCCACCATTGAAAATGTCATATTCACTAATAATCCTTCTATTGTCATACATTGGGATATCCATTCCAATCAAAGCAGTCTGAAGAAACATAAACCTTGAATATAAATTTCATAAATGAGAAAATAAGGATAAAACTCAAAATTTACCACTTAACTACAAAAATATTTAGCTCTTCTAGCTAGCTACTGCACAGAAACAATACATAGTCTTTCCATCTGTATTAATAATTAATAAAAATATTTTTCTACAATTTGATATGCAGTATCTCTTCTATGACAATGGTTCATTATTTTGAGTTAAGGCATTAAATTTAAGTAGGAGAGTTCATACTACATCAGTCGAAAATAAAAGGATTAGTGAAAGTCTCACATTGGATAGTGGTATAGCTTGAACAATGGTTATGAGTGAGGAGAAACCCTCACCACATGAGCTAGCTTTTGGGGTTGAGTTACATCCAAACCCAAATTCTAAGATAATATCAGAGTTTGCCTTAAATCTGTTGGGGCCACTGGTAAATGTCTAGTTTTACAAACCTCACACTCCATATGTCCAGTCCTAGGGCGTGGGGGAGTGTTTGAGAGTTCTATATTGGATAGTGATATGACATGACAATGGTTTTAAGTGAGGGGAAACCCTCACCCATGAGCTAGCTTTAAGAGTTGAGATGAGTTAGTCCCAAACCCAAATTCTAAGAAGCATCAAGAGAAAGCATAGCACAGGAAATTAGAGGACTAGAACTGACAACTAAAAGTTTTATACACAAAAAGGTTGACAAAAAGACATGTCACTGGATTACTAGACAAAGCATTTGGAGGTGCTAAAATATTTACCGTTTGCAACTTACACCAATTTCTACTTTAAAAAGAGAATAAAGACATCATTTTTTTTATAATAAAAGTAACTATTATCTGATGAAGAAGACAAAGAATTAAAAGGATATGCAATACTCCTTAGAGAAAAGGGAAAACAAATCTCTTAAGCAAAGCTGGCCAATCTCTTTGCATGTCTAACAAAGAAATCCTTGCGGAAAAAGCCACAAAATTCTTACCACAGGATTATGTGCCCCGCGATCTTCCAAAAGGTTTGCATCATCAAATATTTCAAAGTATATATCTACAAAAAAAACAAAACAAAAATAATAAGTTTAAATTCTCAATGTTGATATTGAATCTTGAAATTCGCTAAGATAAACGATAGTTCATATCTCATAAAACAAAATATAGATTTATCAGCAAGGCAACAAACCTCCATCACCATCAATTAGATATTGAAACTCAGCCCATGAAATCTGTTCATGTGGTTCAGCGTGTACCGTTCCAGGAAATACTAGCAAAGCGTTTTTATTAGCCTAATACCAAAAAAACAGGGCATGGTGATAGAAAGTATACAGATAATTACTACTTAAATATGTCTAGTGAATACAAAAACATATCATGCTTACTAGGTCTGTAATCATAGATATTGCAAATTAACTGGTTTCACATATGCAAACGCATATAGGCACAAACCTCAACAGCAGTTCTTGCTATTTGAGCATTAGAGAGTTTAGCTGGTGGAATATCATTGGAAACTTTCAGTTCTTCAAGAGGATGATAACCTTGTTTACTCATGTAACTAGAAGAATCAGGTATAGAATCTGAATAGTCAGCAGCAACACAAATCTTTGAAAGGAAATCATCCCCCGTGGATAGCCAAAGGAAGCGTGGTGATCCAAATATTGAATTTTTGCATCTAAAGATAAACAAAACCATTATCAGTGAACGAAGCATATTATGAATGCTAGTTCAATCTGTTAGGGAGTTAGTTCAATCTGTTAAGAAATCAAATAGTTAGTTAAGAGTTGGTTAACCATTGATAGTTAGTGATCAACAAGATCGATAAATAAGAGCAAGTGTATCTCTTTTCTGCATCTTTGCGAATATAATTCCTTATGAGAAATCTTTGTTCTCAGGCTCAAGCTTTCTCTCATTTCCTTCCACCTCTGATTTCCAACAAAGCATATTAGGTTTATCATACAAGTAATTACCCAGATAAGATTTGACTGAGAGAAAACAATAAACAGGCTTAAATAAATTCTGATACAACAATTTCAAGAACTTTCAACCTACACATTACGTGGAATATTTGATTGCATAGTCATTTGAAGTATAAGGATCTAATAAAATATTGTTTCGATATAGTTAAGACTAATACTCCTAATTTAAAAATTATAGCACTCATATCTTGAAGTTTTTAGGTGGTTACTCTTTGTAAAGAATAAACATTTTGTTGCCGAAAGTCTTATCTTTCAACAAAACTAAAATGTCAGTATATCGGACGCCTATGTTACGGTTACAAAATAACTGTTGGACTCAATTTAACAAAAAGAGCTTTTACGTCAAGTGGATTGACAAAGTGTAGCCAAGCTCTACATAGCAAAAAAAAAAGTGTTTACTCATAGTGCGTGGATACTTTATTGACATGGATGCGAATACATAAAAAAAAAGTGTTTACTCATAGTGTGTGGATACTTTATTGACATGGATGCGAATACATAAAAATTATCTTTCTTTATTTTCCATATCTCTTTTTTATAAGTAGATGGCAAACCGAATGATCGCACAATCATGATTACAACCCTATATGCAAGAGAAAAGACTACTCATTGAAACACCTTGTGCCAGTAAGATCATGCACCCTTCGCCCATCAATAGGGGATTTGATTGAGTTGCAAGTTATTCCAAATGATATTGGGTAACATATCCCTTCTGCAAGACACAAATTGTCGAAAAAAAATATGAAAACACCATCTATCAGAAAGAGTTTGAAATACCCAGTTGAGTACTTTACTCACATATGTTAGCATGTGCAGGTACATATCTAAAATCCTTAAAAGAAACAAGAAAATCCCAAAATCTGTAAAACAAAATTGAACTATCCAAGTCTTATTATACACATGAAATTTTATCAATGAAAAACCAGTTTCCACTTCTCATCAAAATTGTGCTTATTCTCAGGATTGATTTCGTAAACTCTGCATTTAAACCCTAAAACTTAAAAACTCAACAGCAATCTCAAGACTGAACACATAACATAAGCAATTTTTTTTTTAATTGGGCTCGACTATTCTTGTTGTACTATAAAAGCAAAGCAAATGAATGAGTCAGCATTGACCTCCTTTAAAATTTTGCGCATAATCAAAACTCAAAACTCAATTGCCACAGTTGAATCTTGAATGTGACTTGAAACCTTTTCACCTAATTCATGGCATTTTTATATTAAGGGACACTTTGAAGAGGTTAGTTAGAACTTATGAGATGATACAAACACTTTGATCAATCAATGTGTACTTCATACATTTATCAAATGAACCTTATGACAGCATATTGAAAAGCTAATTTCAGGTTATTATTCCAATAAACTTGTCCCAAATAATTAATTAATTAAAAAAAAGTGTAAATGAAAAACTGATAAAGAGAAGAAAATAGGTTACGAACCAGAGGCAAAGGGAAGCAGTGAAGAAGAAGCAGCAGCTATAATAGCCATAGCAAAAAAGAAAACGCTACGAATTATTTGTTTGAGAAAATGAAAGCTCTGAGAAATATTATAATGAGCGCGTTTGTATTTTTGTGAAGTAAATAAATGTACTCTCATTCTGAGTGAACTAACTTCGCTAACTCAAATCTTTTTGGACACTAGCCCGCAAAACGTGCTATTGCCCACTTTCCACTTTTTTTTTTTCATTTAATATTTTTTCATTTTAAATACTATTTCTTAACTTGATTGCAATCGCTATGCATATTGGACAATTTTAGTTAGTTAATTGTATTAGTATCTAACTGACTAATATATATAATGTGTCCACATGTAATTGTATCAATTAGATAATTGTGTATGATTAATTGATTATGCTATTTATGGATAATGAAAGTAAGTAGGTTGATAATGACCACAAACTCTCCAAACGTGTATTACTATTATGTGAACATTGAACATTGGTCCTTCCCCACACAAGTGACACCTATTGGATTGCTAAGATATGAAGAATGGAATATATATGAAGAATATCCCCAGCTATTTTTATCTAATTCCGAAAGAATGGACCAGGAAATATTTTTGAATAAAATGCCGATAAGGAATAACCAATTATTAGTATCAAAATGAGTGGAAGGGAATGCTAGTTATTACTAGCATTGCACTTTTCAAATGTTGTAATTTTTTTTTTCAATTTTCAATAAAAATTAATATCTACTCAGTAACTCCACATGTTGTAATTGAAATCTTCTACTAATTATTTCAAAATCATATATCACCAACGTCCTGACCTGTTCTTTTATTTAATCTTTCATACACTCAATGAATTTAATATATTAAACCATTTTCTTCTTTTCTCACCCAAAATCAACAAACAACCATGTTTTCAAAAAATGGTTAAATGAATTCCATTACTAACGACCGAAAAAAGATATTAACTAAATAGAATATACTTCGTTGATTTAAAAAGTTCAACCACAAACTTCAAACAAATTTGTAGTAATTTTAATAAACTATTTTAATTAAGAAAAACAATATCACCTTAATAGGGACTAAAAACAAAAATGCTGAAATTTTAGATAGACTAAAATCTTAATTTCCATCAATCTGTATGAATAGTGGTAATGCCACATGATCCTAACTCGTGAGTGACCAACTCAGAACAAGGCAATGGACTAACCTGATAAGCAACACCAATCACATTAGAACACTTCCAAGGTGGAGTTCTAGTTCCTACCACTCCATGAAGATTAATATTAGATAAACAAATATCACTAAAAGGTGAATTTCTAATTCCTGTTATAAGACCAGCTTGCAAAACATTCACACCCCAAACATTCTCAATTACAATACCCTTTACAATTGGGACAGCATTTTTGTCATATTTATCATCAGGATGGTCACCAACATCACCTGAAATCTTTATTCCCTTCCTTGTGTTCTCCATATAAACATTGGACACATTTATATTTTTTATATACCCTCCTCTTCCAATATTTGTCTTAATGTGTATACCAATTCCCATGTTGTTAAGGTTGATGTGTTCTGCTAGTACATTTTCAACTCCACCTGATGTTTCGCTTCCAACAGCAATCCCGGCGAATGGTGACGATCCATTCACACGCCGGATCGTGATGTTAGAGCTCGGACGGCCGTATGCTATCCCGTATTCATCCCACCCGCTTTTCACTGAGACAATATCATCTCCGTTTGATATGTATGAGTCCTCGATGCAGACATTTGAGCTTGAATCTGCATAATTTATTATCCAAGTAAACGAAACTTATCCGACAAGTCTTGAAATTTAAGACTAGATACATCATCTTTTCAGTTACTATTTTTGTTTATATTTCATTTTAGAGGGAGTACTTACTACTTACCAGGATCAACGCCATCTGTATTCGGAGAATCATGTGGAGCCAATATCGTGACAAACCGAACAACAACATTGCTGCAAAGAAGTAAGACGATTCAGAATCATATTTCAGGATGACAGAAAACAACAGAGTTAAAAAATTATCAAGAAGATCAATATACCTGCAGTAAACTGGGTGTATGTTCCAGAAAGGAGAATCCTTGAAGACCACATTTGAAATAATAATATCTTTGGAATTCACAAATTCAATAAGACTTGGTCTTGTAAATTGAAGAGTTCTCTTCCTCCACATATTCCACCATACTTCTCCTTGCCCATCAATTGTCCCATTGTCACCTATCAAAATATTTTATATGAAAGCTTGTAGTTTTAAAATGAAATTAGAAACTTGAAGCACCAAAGAGTCCACTCAATTATTAATATAAAGTATAAAGTATTTCAAACATGTAATGATCTTTTCTTTTCTTTGTCCTATAAAAATATGTTAGATTCCATTCTTCATATACCTTTGAATGTCACATTATTTTTATATTCTTCAATTAAGGACGAATCATTCAGAGAAAAATCATTGGTTAGATTGTCGAACTACGGATTACCAGAGTCACCATTGTTAACAGGAACAAGAGGGTTAGGATAAAAAATAAGATACACACCTGCGATTACAACATCCTGAACTCCATCTCCACGGATAAAGCTCATATACCTTCCTCCAGGCCGTTCCCTTCCTCTTCCGTAAGATGGTAAGGGTGCAACTAAAGGCCAATTCGACGAATCCTGAGGAATCAAGAGAGGAAAGGAATTACATTTTTTTAATAAAACATGATCCTTGTTCATGTGGGGCTTTTCTCCTAGAAAAAAGGTTAAAACTATGCAAGGAAAGATCAAAATGGTCCACGGCCGTGACAAAAAGTATAGATAGAAGTCATTACTGTTATTTTCTGTTTTAATGAAGTGAAGAAAATAACGGAAAACGGCCGCGACAAAATGTGTTTATCAAAAACAAATCTGAGAATCCGTTTATTTTTCATTTCAAATGGATAAAAAACACATTTTCATAATAGATCTATAGAGTATCATACATCCTTCTCTAGTTGTGACATTCTCTCATGTCTCAATCAATATTATATAGTACAAATAATTTTAATAAGGTTTGTGCAATATTGTGATTAGTTCACATTACGACGATCGCTATACGTAATGCAACATTCGTAATAGCCGAAATCACAAGGTGATTGCAACCGCTATTTAAAACCTTAAATGGTGTTATTACATGACCAAAATTTGACAAATTTTACGACAATTTCTAAACTGTTAACGTAGTTTAAATAAGTGATTAATTACGTTCAATAGATTATATACCAGGATTCAACACTCATAACCATCAATGCAACTTCATTTTTATCAACAAAAGAAGAAAAATACTGCATCTTCATTAACAACAAATTTGAACGTGATTAATCACAATTTTCAGATGTTCAAATCTATTCCGTCCTCAAACAAAATTCATGCCTCTACTAGTAGTATGTCAATGAAAAAATGAAAAAAGAATAATAAAAAAGAGGAGAATGGTGAAGGGTGTGGTTAATTACCTGTGTGGCTTTAATAACAGCACCAGAAGCAAGGTAAAGGGTCATATGACTGGTAAGATTGAAGGGTTCTGTTAAGTATACCCCTGGAGGTATGTAAAGGATGGTCCCACCTTCTCTTTGCAAGTGACTAATTCTGTATATAGCTTTATTGAAAGCATTGGTGTTGAGGGTTTGTCCATCACCGACACCACCAAAATCAGTTATGGAAATGGTGTCGGCACGATGTTTGAGTGGTACTATGTTGGAGCATGTTATCACTTCACCACCAACACAAAACCAATAACAACATGTGGTTATCAAGTAGAACAACACCAACGTTAGCCTTGTCAATTGGAAGACCATTTTTCCTCCAAAATTCAGATAAAATAAATTTGCTTGCTCTTCTACAAAACTACACTAAAGCAATAGTTGGCAAAGGCATTTAAGCTGTATGTGTCCTCTTGTGTTTCTGTCTCTTGTTTGCTCTATATATAAGAGAAAATATTATTATAATATTTGTATTAAATATATTAATTTTTTAATTAATTTTTATTTATATTTAAAACGAAATAAAATACAAGTTATTATAGATTTTAATCATACATTTCAAAAAAATGATTTTTTTTTAAATTCTTCTATAACTTAAAATAGGAATTTGAATTTTAGTTGTTTAATATTAAATACACTATCAATGATATATTAAATACGCGAATTTAGAGACATTGATCTGATTTTAAAAAAATATATATATTTGAAGGTTTTACTAATTAAAATGTAAATAAATATCAAAGACAGACACATATTTGTTTATTTAAAATGTGACCAAAAAATAATTTTGTTTACTAGTAAAGAAATTAATTTAAAAGATAACAAATTTTTTCAAAAAGAAAATTTTACCAATCTTCATAAGTCAATACATA
>JBBPBP010009778.1:43924430-43956735 GCA_037974735.1 Cicer chorassanicum
CATTTCTCTCGTTAAAAAATTATATATTCTATATTTACTAATTTTGAACGGATTTTTTTTAATTTATATAAAATTATTATACATAAATTAAATATAATTTCTTTTTATAATCTTATAAATATGTCTCCGAATAATTATTTAAAAAATATATGATATATAATACATAACTAGTATTCATACATTAAAACTTTCTCCAAAGTTAGCGAGCAGACACTTTTTTTAGTATAGTTTTATGGAAATAAAAAATATAGTAAAATTTAAACAAATTAAAAACATATTTAATCTAAATAATAGTAAATTTTAATTAAAAAAAAAAGTAAATTTTAATTAAGAAAAGAAGATGACGATGAAGAAGACAATAACATCAACTGGGAAATGAACTAAAAAGTTCCTTAGATCGAAGAAAATGGTGGTTTAGGGTTTAATGCATTGATTGCATCATCACCATCGTCGAACATGGCAGTGGCAGCGAATATGGATCACACATTCAAATCCGACTCCATTAACACTTGTTGTGACTGTCAACAGTGGAAGAACAAATACTTGAAGGCGCAAGAGTCGCGTAATGCTCTTCGCCAAGCTGTCAAATTTCTCGAACGCAAAATAGATGAAATTCAATTCAACATCAACAAAGGTGAGCTATCAGAAATCGCTTCCTATTTTATTTTTATTCAGATTTTTGATATTATTAAACTTTAGGGTTTTGGTCAAGTTCACAGCATGCAAATTAATGCAACAATGTTAGTTCATGAATTGTTATGAGTATTCTTGTAACCTCACTGAACAACACGAATTATTGACAGAGACACTTGATACGACACTAATATGTAGACACCGGTAATAATTTAAGAAAATGAATGTGATTGTATGTAACTATACGTGTCTGTGTTAGTGCTTCATAGGTGTCGAACACTCAGACACACCTTCAATCTGAAGTGTTGATTTTATATAGTCAAACATTGACTTGTAGTTATATTTGGCTATACTCACTGTAATGAATTGTATTGTGATGTCATGTGATGTAATGTGTTATCTGCAGTATGTGTTTTTTTTTTTTTTTGAGCAATCTGCAGTATGTGTTGTCAAAATAGAAACTGGGGAAAAATTGGAAGAGTTTAATGGTGGGAAGCATGTGAAAAATAATGAACTATGTAGCTTCAAGTATGCTTGGAATGGGGACGAGAATGAGAAGGTATTAGGTTTTCAAACTTGTATAGCTGAGAGGGACAAGGAAATCTGTAGATTGAAGGAGCTTTTGGAGACTGAAAAGAGAAGGGTTGATTCTAAGAGGAAGAGAGTAGCCGAAACTTGGAAGTTACTGGAAGAAGAAAAGAATAAGGGTGTGAAGATTGCTAGAATCAAAGTGGAGAAGGCTGAGGGGTATAGGGTTCGGATTGTTCAGTTGGAGAAACAAGTTGGTGAAGCAAAACAGAAATTGGCATCCGAGATGTCTGCATTTAAAGCGGCGACCAAAAGGTTTGAAGCTAAAAAGCGCAAGATCTTAGCAGAGAAAAAAAAAGCCGAGTTAGGGATGTCAAAAGCTAACGAAAAGTTGGAGGAGGTTGAAAAGCACAAGGCCATTGAGATGGTTAAATTAGAGGAGCAGAAGGCACTTGCCGAAGATAACTGGAACAAGTTCGTTGAAGAGAAATGTCGCGCTGATCAAATGTCTCGGCAACTAGAAGAGGATAAGAGGACAATTGAGGATTTGAAGCAGAAGATGCATGAGCTCTCATCCCTCAGAAAACACACGGAAGTGGCTGCTGACATCAGTGTGAAAACTGCAAGTAGTCAAAGTTCTGAAGTGAATCGTTTGAAAAACCAACCAAAGCTTGAAAAGTTACGACCAAAGCATGCCAAGCAAAAATTTAAGTTAGAATCGAGTCGTTACAGCATTCTACAACACGAATTAGGTCATCTAAAGACTGGTTTCGTTCAGCTTCTACGTCGCTTTGATGTACTGGATGCATCCTTTTCACTTGTTTCAGGAAGTATACGTGACCCCGCAAAGGTTGGTTTCACTGATTGTTTTCACTTGTATATATTGTTTGAGTTGTTTTTGCTACTGTCTATCCACTCCAGTCAAAAGCATGCACATACACAAACACATGTGAGCTGGGATTGTGGATTCTATTTGTGAAATAAGGCATCATGATCTTATCTTTAGAAGCTGATGATTCATTCTGGCATACTCTCATATGCATAATTAAGGTTTAGGACTAGCTATCTATGCCTCCGTGAGATGTCAATTGTTTTTGTTTTCTTATCTTGTACCTTACTACACTCGATTAATTCCCAGTGCCGGCCCAAGCCACTAAGACAAGAGATTTAGGCCTAAAAAAATTAAGGAAAAATGCCTTCAAGCAAAATAATTTATGTTATTATTAATTAAGTTACAAATCTATTTATGATAATTTGTTAGCTCAGTTGGTAAAGTGTAAGATTGAGTTTGTTGTCCATGGTTCAAATTTAAGCTATGCCACAATTTCATGTGTTTTATTTTTTTAAAATTCAAGTAATTTAACTAAAACAATTTCGAATAAAAAAAAATGTTTTTATTGTATTTTGTAAAAATCATAAATGTTTTTCATATTAAATCTTACTTTTAACATGTGACTAATAAATTATTGGTTTATTTTTGTAGAACTTTTGATTTTTATGTTATCATGCATTTACAAAAAGCCTCATTTCAAAATTTGCTTTAGGCTTCCAAATTGGTTGCACCAGCCCTGTTAGTTCCCTCTAGTTAGTTTAGTTCTGTTCTTAGCTTGTTAGAACAGTGACAGTGGCCGCTTGCTTATTGGTTGGCTTGGGTGTCTTACTCAGTAAGCTTTCAGTTAATTAGTGAGCTCAGCCTATTTATAGATCTGAAGCTCTATCAGTTAGAATCTGTTTATTCAATACAAAGAATGGATTCTTTATCTTAATGTCATGCATTTGTGATTGTGAATTTGGTTGTCTTGTAAATTACTGGACCCTTTGGGTTTATAAACATAATAGCAGTAACACTTAAAGGTTATTTTGCCTTGGGAAAATGGGAATCTTAAGGATCTTCTGAAAGCAATAAACAATTATTTGGGTGGCTATTTATTAGCACTATATTGTTTAGATACATGACTTGAATTTAGTTTTTTTTTTGGGAAAAATAATTCTTGGGTTGATTCACTGAATCTGGATTTGGCTTTAAGGTCAGAATTCGTATCATTAAGGGATATATATATATATATATTGTGGATTGTGTTAGTAAAGTAGGCTGATATAGCTTCAAGTGAGCAATTGGTAGTAGGAAGTATTATATTAGCATCAATATGTGCTGCAACTGATCATATTGAATTTATTTGCGGAGGCTTTAAATGATATTCTTAGACTTTGCAAATGGGATTCTTTTATGGTGCTCACTGTTCTTATTACTTTTGTTTATCTGGGTGGAGAGAAGTTTTTCGACATGGATAATTTTGGTTTGGTGGTGACTGTTTTGAAGTCTCTAGTTATGTTGCTTGAGGGTGAGAGCCTATCCGATATTACTTCTCCTTGTCTTTCTTCAATAAATCAGCTGCATACTGAATTTGCACAAATGTTATTTCCTGTTCTTAGAAAGCGCTGCTGAATCCATTGATGCAATTGCATGCTTGCTCTTAGAAGAGATAAAGAACTGTTGGCTTCAAGGGATAAAACAAGTGGATTTGTCAGATTCTAGATTCATGCCCGGCAATGATAATGTTGGACAATGGTCTAATGGGGAAGCGGATCAATGTGCCACTAGCAAGAATAATGATGTGTCCGGTTGTTTGAAAAAGTGCTTGGTTTCTGATACTCGACCACATGCTCTTAAGAATGCCATCCTCTGTCACCTTAGTGATATCGCTTCATTGGTAGAACTGATAGCAAACAAAATGGTATTGTTCTCATCATTTCATGTTGATGTTTCTCTGTTTTTTAAATTCTTTATGTCAAGTTCTAATATGAAGGGTAACTGACCTTCTTATGACAAGTGACATTGGCCTTTTCAAGAATTGGTGTTATATTGAAATTAATAAAATTAAACAATATGAAATTGGCTATAATTCTTGTTCACAGCTGTAATGTCACTCATCTAAGTGATTTGTTACCAAGGCATAAGATTAAGTTTTTATCTCTGTTCTCATACTTGTGGAATGACTTATCACACATCATGTAGTTGATGTCAAAATATGATAAATACTTCAATCTAATTCCTCGGTTTCCTTTCCTAATACAGAGATGGCACTGGATTGATATCAAACTTGTTCCTCAGCTGCTCCATATGCTTGACACATGTATAGAGGAGAAAATGGCTGTTGCTATCATTGTACTTCTTGGTCAACTTGGGAGGTAAATTGATCAGCTTTCAATATTGTTAGTTTTGTGACTAATCAGTAATGTAATAATAACTACATTTCTATTATATGGTATATCTCCTCAATGGTGAGGATTGAGCCAAAAATATGCATGATGTTGTGACTTGTGATTAGTTGCTGGTCCTTTGGAATTCTGTTGATAGTACATGTCCACAGTAAAATATTTCTAGTATTTGATTTAACACAGAATGATGCTTTCACATGTTCTTTTGTTTACGTTATAACAATGTGGTAAAAAATTATAAATTTCAGGATTGGAGTTGATAATGGTGGATATGAAGATCAAGGAGTTGAAAACCTTAGATGTAATTTGTTTGCTTATTTATGTCACATCTCTTCCACGGAAGCAGGCATTTCTCTTCAAATTGCCACTGCCAATACTCTCTTTGGCCTTCTTCCTATTCGTCTTGAAACCCTTTTTGATACTAACATTAGTCTTTCAGCATATTCTAAGTCTGTTTCAGACAATACTGAAACTTTGAGGAAGTGGTTCTCTAGGCTGGCTAAAGATCAACAAATATTGTTATCTGGTATTTTAAAACACACTGATGTATATAAGAAGTGAAATATGTTTGTACTTTCACATTTGAAATAGGATTCCCGAGTCAATGGTTCATTACAGCACTCTTAAGAAAAGTTTTGTAGACCGATTTCTTGGAAATTAGATGGAGTTTCAATCAGCTTTAGAGCCTTCGACTTGGCTAACATGCTGCTCCTGTGCCTTCTTAAATGTGTACATTAACATATTCTTTTCTTTCTTTTTGGCTGTAAACTTGTAAAAAAAATTGTTATATTTATTGTTCAAATTGTTCGATCTATGTATATTTATATTATCAACTCCAATGTGATGGATCAAAACCCAACTATAGGAATCTAAGTCACAGACATGTCACAAATAACTCTTTGAAAACTTTTTTGTACGATAGTTGCTTATACTAGTATTTTATTTTTTATTTTTTTTCTGATTGAAGCTTGTTCTAGTTTTTTTTTTTTTTTGATAATATCTTATATTAGTATTTTGATAGACTTTAGCAAACTTCCGTACGTAACTGACTTCAAGTTAATTATTATGCACTATAATCTTGGGCCAGACGCTCTTTCAGCTCCAGGATTATAGACTTTTACAGAATCCCACAATTCGGTAGTGAAAATGTCAATCCAATAATAGTGAAAAATGGGATTAATGAATTTACCAGTAATAATTTTTACACATTTTAAATAAATATACACATTTTAAATAAATATTGAGGATGGATGAGCAACCACCTAATCTTAAACTTCGTGCTAAATGGGTCTGATATTGAACCAACCTCTTAGTGTTTGTCTGCTTTTGGGCCTAAATGGGTCTGAAGCTGGTCAAGAACAAAATGAATTTTTTAAATATTAATATTTAATTTTCTTGAAATCTGAAGGGTATTAAATATTATTTCAGATAAATTGTTTTAATTCTTGAACACGTGCTCACTCATTTAACAAAACACAAATCATTTATTTTCGGCAATAGCAATGCCAATAATATGTTATGGTTCAGGTGAGAGATTAAGACATTCTAAAATGTGGGCCTAAGAAGTAATATGTTAGAGGCGTTAATGTACCCCTAACACACACACAAGAGCAATGACTCAACTAAAAGTCTTATTCGCAACTAAAGGTCAGGGCTAGTCATTTTCAACAAGTTAGATTCTAGGAGAGAGACCAAAAAGGTTTGTGTGAGAGAGAATGAATGAAGTGGAGCTATTCTCCCAACTTTTGA
This sequence comes from Cicer chorassanicum, assembly GCA_037974735.1. Taxonomy (NCBI): domain Eukaryota; kingdom Viridiplantae; phylum Streptophyta; class Magnoliopsida; order Fabales; family Fabaceae; genus Cicer; species Cicer chorassanicum. The sequence continues at coordinate 43,930,560 of JBBPBP010009778.1, forward strand.
ATTAAAATGAAACTCATTGTTATAAAGGAAGAAAAAGGGCTAGAAGGGGTGGTAGTTTCATCTTCTTGCCTATGTTGAGAGGAACGTGAATAAGAGGGGTAGGTAGTAATTAATTACTACCAACAATAAAAATAAAATGGAAAACAACAACAAATTATAAGATTTTTCCTATTGCCAACAACAAAATGTGGAAGGGTAGCTACAAAATTAAAAGATAGAAAAATCTCATTAATAAATGTTCTACTTGTAATGTTAATGTTTCATTCCCATGCACTGAACTAGTTGTGACTTGTGAGGCACATAACCATGAGCACTATGGAACACCACCCATTGCTACTAGGGCTTGACTCAAACTCACACATTGCAAATTTGTCATCAGATGCTATAGAAGAATTCTTGGAACATAGGCCTATTGGGTTGAGATGGTGGCTTAAACTTGTTGCTTGGGAGTCAAGGCTCCTATGGATCCTATCTGGGGCTTCTATTGTTGTGTATCTTTTCAATTTTATGCTAAGCTTTGTGACATTGATGTTTAGTGGACATTTGGGATCTCTAGAGCTTGCTGGTGCATCCATAGCTAATGTTGGAATTCAGGGTCTTGCTTATGGCATTATGGTACGATTCTCTATCTACTCATTCTCTCATTAAATTGTGATTTTTCAAGTTTAGTTTCTATTAAAATTAAAATTTATTCAATTTTAGTCATTATTTTAATTTTTTTTTACAAAAAAATTAGAGTTTTTAATCCCTGTATTTAGTCATTTTTAATAGGACTCAAATTGAACAAAATTTACGTAAAGACTAAACCTGAAAAGTCGTGAATTTTATAAGGACGCCATGTTGGCAAACAAACATTGATAGCATTTTACTTTTAAGATTTAATGTTCAATCTTACTATGATTTGATATATATTCATATTTGTGATTTTCCTTAAATAGTTGGGAATGGCAAGTGCAGTTCAAACTGTGTGTGGACAAGCTTATGGTGCCAAAAAATATGCAGCAATGTGCATCACACTGCAAAGAGCAATCATCTTACATTTTGGTGCAGCAGTGTTTCTCACATTTCTCTATTGGTTCTCTGGGGATTTTCTAAAAGCCATAGGACAGACAGAGAGCATAGCTGAGCAAGGCCAAGTGTTTGCTCGCGGACTTATTCTTCAACTCTATGCGTTCGCATTGAGCTGTCCAATGCAGAGGTTTCTCCAAGCACAGAACATTGTTAATCCTCTGGCATATATGGCAGTTGGAGTATTCCTTCTGCATGTACTTCTTAGCTGGCTAGTTGTTTATGTTTTAGACTATGGCCTTCTGGGTGCAGCCCTCACTCTAAGCTTTTCTTGGTGGATTCTTGTCTTGTTAAATGGATTGTACATCATTCTTAGCCCAAGATGCAAGGAAACTTGGACTGGCTTCACTATGAAAGCCTTCATAGGAATTTGGCCTTACTTCAAGCTCACAGTTGCTTCTGCAGTGATGTTATGGTATGACAGCATCCTAATTTTCAGATTTCGATTGCATGCACTCATAACTGCATACAATTGGCATATCTGTGGTTGTTCAATTAAAAACGAATGATTCAAATTTTATGCTTGATATTTTAGAATTTTTTTAAAAGAATATTAAATTTGCATATTTTTTGTACTATCTGATCCTAATTGAATAGTCATCGAAGAATCGATGACATGAGTGAATGTAGTTCTAACTACACACAATCTAAATCCCTAATTTTCACTCTCTTGCATATGTGCATGCCTACACACAAATTAACAAACACAACCACTATTATTTCCCAAAACTTTAGCTCAATTTCTGACCATTTTGTTTTGATAATATGAAATCTATCTTATTGTAGTTTGGAGATATGGTACAATCAAGGACTAGTGCTCATATCAGGGCTGCTCTCCAATCCAACAGTGGCATTGGATTCTATTGCCATTTGGTATGTTAATAATTTCTCTTAGAATAATCTTTCTTCTATTAGCCAACATGTATTATCTAACCATGATACTATATCCTAATGTACTTCCATTTTCAGCATGAATTACTTAAACTGGGATATGCAAGTTATGTTGGGGCTTGGTGCAGCAGCCAGGTTAGTGACAATTGACAGAAACAATGTTGTTCATTTAAACAACTTCCAGACAAACATGTTAAAAGTATGTCCTATGTTTGCAGCGTGCGAATTAGCAATGAATTAGGAGCAGCTCATCCAAGAGTAGCAAAATTTTCCGTCTTCATAGTGAATGGAAATAGCATCCTCATTAGTGTAGTTCTCTCTGCTATTATTTTGATATTCCGGGTCGCTTTGAGCAACCTTTTCACTTCTGACTCTGAAGTCATTGAAGCTGTATCTGACTTGACTCCATTGCTTGCCATCTCTGTCCTATTAAATGGCATTCAACCTATACTGTCAGGTAGTTAAGTTATAAGCACAAGCACAGGATTGGATTTATACATCCTTCTGAATCTGATACCTTCTTTTGTTTGCTGTTCCTTCGAAAATTTTAGGGGTTGCAATTGGAAGTGGATGGCAAGCTTTGGTGGCTTATGTAAACTTAGCTTGTTACTATGTTATTGGTCTTACTGTTGGATGTGTTCTTGGCTTTAAAACTTCTTTAGGAGTAGCTGTAAGTTTAAAACATTACTCTCACTGATAATAGTTCTTCAATTTGTTTAAAGGGCATTACTCTCATTGTGATTTTTATAGGGCATCTGGTGGGGAATGATCCTTGGAGTTTTTATCCAGACTGTTACATTAATAATTCTAACTGCAAGAACAAATTGGAATGCAGAGGTAATCATCACTTTTGGCCTAGACTAGAATAACTTATCTATTACGGGTTCTACATGAATTGTTTGCCACTTAGGAAGGTGTTAACCAATTTATAATGTTATTGTAGGTTGAAAAAGCAATTGTTCGTGTCAGGAGATCTGCTGAAGATGAGACCTTGGATCAACTGGTTTCCAACGTATAGGGCATTTATTACTGTAACTTTTCTTTTCTAGGCATGGAAGCAGAACACTTTTAGCAGCAGATTAGTCCTGTATTTGGACTATAAGGGTATTGTTGGGTTTGTTCTGTATGTTCACATAATTTTAAGAATCAAGCAAAGAAGGCCAATTTGCTCAGTTATAAGTGAGCTAAATAAAACCAAAGCCAGATGAATCTAACTAAGGTTTGACTTCATTAACTAGTAACTACAAGATCAAAAAAAAGGATATCTCTAAATTTAAATATAAAATATAAATATTTCATTATAAAGAGTATTAATATCGTCTTGCTCTCCAGAAAAAACAAAATTTCAGGCTCTGCAGCTAAAAATGATTGTTATTAAACAGAGAAAACACCAACACATTACCACAGTTATTGGCAAATATAACTAAATGTAATTTCCAAACACCTAATGACGCATTTCTGCACTATTCAGGATAATTTACTCACTCAACCTCTAGGAATAACAACACTTTCCAGGTACAAAGATTGAACAGTCTACTGTTCAAAACAACATTGAGGAAAGACACGCCACTCATAAGGGGGCAGCATAAGGCATCATAAGATCAAAAACGAGAGATCAGAAGTGGTATGACTGAACCTTCATCCAACACTGGCTGGAATAAATCTAGCTCACCATATCTCTCTAGGACACGCATCCTGCAATCCTCGGCAGCCATCGTTCCAGTAGAGAATGCACCATGAACAGACCCAGTATATAATACACTTGTTGCTTCCCCTGCAAAGAATAAGTTATCTACAGGAACCCGCAGCCTCTCATACAGACCATGTGGTTTCCCAACTGCATCAAAACTATAGGAACCCAGTGAATTAATATCTGTACCCCACCGAGACACTAGATATTGAATCTGCATAACGGAAACAAACTCACTCAGTTCAGCCATATAGCTATCATCAGATAATATCTATGCACAGGAACCTAAATGGATTAAATTTCTAGGATTCTGGAGAGTGGAGATTCCGTTCCTCCAACACTTTTAGAAAGTAATTTTTAGGATTCTGCCTATCATCAGCCATATAGCTAAAATGTACACATTAGAAAGTAAAATGCTAGTCGTGATTTTTCTAATTAATTGTTTCAATTCAACACTATCTTAAAAAATGCACTCTTCAGTCTATCACTTTAGAGGAACCAAATCCACTTTGAAGCGCTTACTTTTCTTCCATAGTCAAAAGAGATAAATTAAAAATAAAAACTATCATAGTTACCGGTGAAGAAGCATCTGGAAGGATCTTCTTGAGTTGCGTGAAAGCAAAGTCAGCAGCTGCTTCATCAGACATTTTCTCAATATCTTTGGCCAGCTGCCCAGCAGGCATGTAAACAAGGACAGGATGACCGGTTGCTTTGTGGAGATTAAGAAAGTAGCTGCATCCATAAGATGTATCAGCAACTACTCCCAGGAACTCCACATTGGGCCAAAATACATTTTTAAAGTGTAAAATTATTTTATTCTCAACTCCAACCCCAATATCAGCAATGGCAGCTTCTTTCCAGTCTGGGAGCTTTGGCTCAAATTTTATTATGTTAGCTTTCAGCACCCCAAGAGGTACAGCAATGATAGCAGCGTCAGCAACAAATGATTTCCCATTTTCAACAGTCACCTTTATTCCGTTATATCGCCTAGCTACCTTTGTGACCCTGAAAATAGATATTATCAATGCCAGTAAGTTTAGTTAACAAACAAAACAGGGCAAGGACTTGCAAAACAAAACTTCAAACTAATATCTACCTGTGTCCCAGCCGAATGTCAAGACCCTTGGCTAGGGTATGTATAACAGGCAGGTAGCCCCTGACCATAAGACCATGACCACCAGGTAGCAATTCTTCCTGTAAGCAGATATATAGAGAAGGGTAAGTTGTACATAAAAATGTAAATGCACATACTAGTTAACGAGTTACTGACAACTTAATGCGAGTAGGATCACCATACCGAGTCACTTACTAATCTCATGTTAATATCCCTTACATCTAATATCCTTAATAAATGCCAGTACAAATGGCATATCAATAACATTTAACTCGAACCCACACCTATAGTGTATAAGTAACAATTTGCCACTTCATAATTGTGTTTGTCAATAATCTGTCTAGTAAAAAATATCAACAAGGACAAAGAGAAGAAATGGAAAAATCAATGCATGAATCTCAAGTCTACAACCTATAAATGATTTGTGTCGTGCAATTCAAATTTCGTTGACAGAAACTTGCACTGGATATACAAATAATAGAACCCAAACATCTTGATTCAAATAACTACCTGGTCCCAACATTTAAGTGATATGGCATCAGCATCTGCAGCAAACCAGCCCTCCATTCTGCATAAATACCACTGAAGCACCTTGTGTGAAAGCCCATCCAACCTGCATCCAATAGTGAAAATCAAATTATACACTACTTGAGCTTCAATAACATGAATGGTGGTCAAAGAATGAGTTTTATGCCAGTAATGACCTCAATTCTGGCTTTCTTTCAAAAACAATTGAAAGTGCACGTAGTATGGACATGTCATCGCTGAATTCCTGTCGCACATTATCTGTCTGCATTAAAAAAAGTGTCCATTGTTAGATGAGATGCTCATAATAAATTATAAGTTGAATCAAACATCTGTGATTTCAATTAGAAAAATATTGTATGCCTGAAAAATTGAATTTTATGAAAATACAACACATCAGGTAAACCTAATAACTAGAAATAACAAATGACATACCTCTTGCAAAATCATTTCAAATATTTTACCAACTTCTGTAACCAACTCTTGTGGAACTTGTTTCCCGTCCATATCGAAGAGTGCATAGCTACAAAAAGTGAATAAATTTCAATTAAAAAATCCCATACCCAATTATGTATATCATTCAAGATGACCAAAGGATAAATTGAAGCATGCAATATAATCATCATTTAATTACAAAAGTAAAGAAGAAATAGATAACTACCATATAATAACAAGGAGATGCATTTACCTTTCCAAATCATGATCATAAAGGACAGAGTTATCCTCACAAGTACGGTAAAGAGGTAGTCCCAGCCTCCCAATCAATGGAGCTAGTGGGTTCTCCTTGCAAACTCCATGCAACCTGAATCATAGTCAGCCACTTTCAATGCTAAAAGAAAAAGAAAGAAACCTCGCATTCTTGTCAACAAGAAAAGATCAGAACAAATATAGAAGTATAATCTTTACCATGATGCACCTAGGTCAACAGGAAAACCAAATGAGTAATCCGTGTGAATTCGGCCACCAAGTCTATCACGGGATTCTAAAAGAACAACCTGAAAAGTAGTAAACTTTAGTATAAAACTCTCTTAATACAAATAAAGGACCTGATAGCTACAAAAGTATGTATGTTCATGTATGTTCAAGGAAACAGAAGAGGGAAAACAAAACAATAAATAAAGGAGATGATATCTCTCCTCATTAGTTAAATATATGTTTGTTCATCTGTCACCTTGTGGAAATGATAGTTTTACCAAACATGTGACTTAAGTACAAAACAAGTCCAATTTTAAACTATAAAATCAGTCAATTTTAAACTAACAAAGCAACCGAGTGGAGTTGTATCATTGAGGATAGGTCACCAGAAACCATTAAATCCTTTTATACAAACTATTTTTACCAAAATATAACCTATAAATTGCGCCTAAACATAACAATGACAATCTTAAATGAGTTCTACAATATTTCCAGTGAAATAGATTGCAATTCACATCAAACTTTTGAGGAACCCAAGACAGAGTTACATGTACAGAACATTTAGTTCTTAATCATCTTCAATATTTTCTATGAATAGGAATCAAATTCGACATACATGAGTTTACAACACTAAGCGTCCGTTTGGTTGGAGGGACTTGGAGGGGAGGGGACCAAAATAACGTAATTAAAATCCCTCCCCCTCCCCTCTTTTAAACCAAACATATCTTTATTCTCCTTTCCTCCCCTCCCCTCCCATCTCTTGAACCACACAGACCCTAATTACCTTCGATTAGTAGATATTACTAACAAGTAACAACCTATGCAGCTATCACAGACACAGATAATTGTAGTCATATGAGCAGCCACAAGCCAAGTTCGGAAGACAAAAATTGTTTGTTGGAGCGGAATATAACTCTTGACAAACTGAAATTTTAAGTAAAGAAAGTAGTTAACTACAATATTTGCTTGTATACCTGAAAAGAAGCATCATGAAGTGCACGTGCAGCAGCAACACCAGCCATGCCACCGCCTATGACAATAACAGACGGTGATCTCGCATGCTGCTGGTCAACGTCCGCATAGTAAAAACCTACAGCAAACAGAGCAACCAAAAAAAAATCCAAGTCAATAACAAACAGATACGCAGAGATAGAAACAAAACTTTTAAAAAAGACAATTATTCTACACAAAAACACATCACTGTTCTACTACAACAGACCAATCAAACTTTTTGCATCCATCATTTATCAGATGATGTTGACCCAGGAGTTTATTTCACTTTTCAAACCCTACCCTCCTTTTCTTAGCAATAAAAAAAAATACCCAGATCATAAAATCACATATTTAAGCAATTAAGGAGTAAAACCAGAGAAATTATAGGTAACAAATCATTTACACCTAAATATTCCAATTCCAATAGATTGCAATAGCTAAAACCACTTTCAGTAGCTCTGTTCTTAATTAAAGCCCACAACCCTAACATCAGATCTATAATAATAAATATTTAATAAACTTGAAATTAAGCAATGCATATGCTGAAATTACACCGCACCTTTCAAAATAGAAAACAAAAGACATAAAATAAAATATAAAATGAACACTTTTTCACTCGTAACTTACATTGAGAAAAAAACCAAAAAAAAAAATGCAGTATTGTTTACAAACATAAATAAATAGATTTAAACTGAAACTACAACCACATTAATAAAAAAAAAAAAAGGCGTAATAATGGAAAGAGGAAAAAAGAGACACCTTTGCGAGATTGGGGATTAGTCTTAATTCGCGACTCCATAGTGAAAAGATGAATCGGAATTAGAATTAGAATTAGAATTAGAATTGAGATTAGTATTAGTATTAAAATTGGTGATGATTAAGGTGGTTGATTGGGGAGAAAAATGAAGAATAAAAATTAACAAACAAGTAATGAAGTGAAATGAATTTAGGTTGGAGAATAAACGAAGTTTCCCAAACCAGCTCATGCAGCTAAATTTGTTGTAGAAATTCTGTAACGAAAGAAACAATCGAATTTCTCTTCGGTTCTCTTCTCAGCTCGATCGGATCGCGAAGAAGCAAGCGAATTTCGCTGTTGTCTGTAGAGATCCGAAGGAGGAGAAGAGGAAACTGTGAATGAAGGAGAAAGAGAAAGGGTTTGGTTTGGTTTTGTTTGGTCGGTGTTTGGTTTTATTTTCCAGAAAGGTGAAGAAAATTGAGAGAAAGAAATAAAAAGGGGTAAATGAAAACCAAAATAATAATTGGTGGCTGTACCTTTTTTTGTGTTTATATAAACGTGGTTCTTAAAGCGACGCGTCGTATTGTATTATATGGGTATCTTCGTAATTTCAATTCATTATTCAAGGTCATAACATGTGTTTTTTTTTTTGGATTTTTTATTATAATATCTTATTTTTTAAAAATTTTGTACCATATTGCCCAGCATCTTGGGCTTGCGACCAAGTGAAGAATTTTAGTTTTTTAATTACATTAACAATCTTTTATTATTACTATTTAATTGTTTTTTTTTTTATTAAATCGGAATAAAAATAAAAGGGAGTTGTTAAGAAAATATAATTGTGTTGCTATTTTATACGCAAAATATTAGGGACACGTTATTTTGTTTTGGTACATTTAGTCTAATGTATTTTTTTCTTCAACTTAATGTATTTTATTTTATTTTATTAATAGTATTTTGATTTTTTAAATATTTTAATTATTTTTAATTTATTAAATAATCAATAACTCAATTATTAAAATGAGAAGAAAAAACAAAATTTCAATAACTTCAATGTTAATCAATATGAATGGAAAGTGTTTTTCGTTTGATGCACGTGATAAGATAACGACAATATATTATATAAAGTTCGATAAAAATATTATATGATAATGACTAGAGATGACAATTAGATCAATGCCGAGTAAATACCCGCAAAACACTACAATAGGTATGTAAAAATCCGCATAATGGATATGAACATGAAGACGGACAATTACCCACCAAATTGAGCGAGTATGGATGTATTACAGTACTCACTCCATCATGCATCCACACTTATATAAATATAGTATTTTTTTAATTATATTTGTGTTTAGTTTAACTATTTATTTACTTTTATGTTTTGACATCTATTGATATAATTTGATCACTACAATATTTTGAATTGAAAGGTAAATTTATCAAGAGTCTGATTCTGATAGAGGTAAATAATTATGACTTTATAAGTAAAAGTTATATATTATTAATCGTGACTTTATAGTTATATTTGACTAATATAATCTACATATTAATTTTTTTTTAATGATCTCGGATAATACTGCCCAACACTTGGAAATTCGTAAAATGTTACTCTAGATATTTGGATGTTAATCTAATCGTTTGAAATGTTTTTTATCTTTTGAGTTAAAAAAATATTTTAATTTGTAATACTTTATAAATTGAATTTAAGATATTTAGATAATTTTTAAATTTAATCACAATAATAACGATTATTTATCCGTCTATTTTAGTTAAAGTGCGAATAATGAATATGGGTACACACATTTAGGTGAGTAAATATACATGTATTAAAGTTAATACCCACGAGTACGGAGTATTTTTTTAAATTGCTATAGTACCCTACCCAAACTCAACTCATTGTCATCCCTACTAATGAAATGGTAAATATTATCATACCATGTGTTTGATACACATGATAACCAACAAGATAACAACATTTTATTTTATCACGTATTTGGTACATATATTATCATGATATAATATATCATATTTAAATAACAAAATTACCAATGTAAATAATTACATATTAGTTTTTTTTTAAATTAACTTATTATAGTTTTAAATATTATAAATTAACAAAAAAAATATTAAAGAATTAAATAGGTAATAAAATAATTTTACATTTAAAACAATCAATTGACTCTACCAGACAAACCATTTAATTTTTTTTATAAAAAATTACGAGTAACTAAATAATTATATTTTATTTGTTAGAGTGTAAATAAATATATGATATGCATTATGTGTAAGTGACAAAAATACCCTTGTAACCAAATTATATTTTTTTTAAATTTTCAATTAATTTTCATATTTATAATTTGGAATACTAATTTATTAAATTATATAAAAAGACAAAACTATCCTTATAATAAAATCATAAATATTTGTTAAATTAATTATTAATATTTCAAGGGTATATTTGCTCGGTTGGTGAACTAAGTGACGCCGAAGGAGTTATAAGAAGGAGAATTTGAGTTCAAACCCGGACAAACCAACTTAACAATTAATTTACTAACATTTGTCTATCAAAAATAATTTTTTTTAATATTTCATTTTTAAGTTTAATATCAAATTCATTAAAAAAAATATTTATATTTGATTAGATTTACATTTTTATATTTTAGATTATATTTTATAAATTATTTTTATATTTATATTTTATTATATTTTCAATTTTAAATTACATTTTATAAGGGTAATTGAGTAAATTATTGTTTTTTATTGTATCTTATTGGTTTCTAACTCAACTCATATTCATGATATAAACTTCAAATAGAAAGACATAATATGATAGAATTATGGATTAATTTATTATATTTTATTTGTTCATCAAACACTAAATTCAGACACGATATGATATTTATTTGTATCTATTATCTTGTCCATCAAACGGGTCCTAAGAGTAAGAGCTGATCAAAATATGTTAAATAGATCGTTGAGGAAAACTTGAGTTTGAATTCTGACAAAAATAATTTTTATCAAATTTTACTCATCTCTCGGTCGAACTATTGATTAATAGGGGCTCATTTGCCTAGAAACCAAATAGTTAAAATAAACAATTATTTTTTAAATGCCATAACTATTGCATAAAATTAGCACTAATATATATATATTTCACAACTCTTTAAATTTTAGTTCAACTATCAAATGACGATATTGTTAAGTTGGACATCATGTTTAGAATTCAAACCAAAAAATTTACAATTATGTGTGTGAATTTCTAATGATAATTAATATCTCGTCAACAAATAGAAAAATAATGTATATTTCATCAATAGAGAATGATATGACATAATTAAAACTACATAAATTTCACACGGTAGTAAATAATAGAGAATAAAAAATTTATTAGAAATAAATTTCTTTTTAACTGATTGAAAATAATATTTTCGTTAACATTTTAATAGTCAATTCTTTAGTGAAATTCAATGGAAGGTTTTACTATTATTTAATTCTTATTTAATAATTGTGAGTCACATGCAATAATTTCTTAATACTTTTGTTTTGTTCATAAGACAATTAGATTTTAATATATCGAAATTCATTAAGACATAAACAAAGTTTGATTAATGATTGTTTTACCTGATTTTTGAATTTGAATTTTTATGTATGTTTTGTTCTTAACTTGATCTCATGAACCACCTGAGTTCAGATTATTTTTTTAGATTTTAAATGTTTTAAATATATACATTATCAACGTGATAATAAAAAAAAAGACAATATTAAATTACAATTTTTTTAATCTTATTTATGTATATTATTTAAATAATATATCTTCATTTTTTTCTCATTTAAACCATTTATCATTTTTTATTTATTAAAAACAAAATTATTTATAAAATTATCATTTATCTTTTAAAATATTTACATAATAATCTTATATTATTTTTTCTTTCGTTTTCGTTTATGTCCTTTTATCTTTTTAGAATGTTTATACAAATATGTGGGTTCTTTATTAGATTTTTATTATCAAAGAGTAACGATATCATATGATTAAAGCATGATATGGGTTACATAGCCAATGTATCATCGTGAAAGTTTAGGGGAGAATGGAAGTCACCAACTTTTTTATAATTTAGAGAAAGACTAACTTAATTTTTTTAAACTAAAATTTTATAAAGAAAATAGAAAAATAAAAACTAGGGTACAAAAATCTAGGATTAATTAACATTAATTGCACCTTATATTTATGGGTTTCCAATTTTTATTTTTTTGGGTTTGTGGGTTGCCATTTCTTTTGTCATAGAGCATGGAAACAAGCAGCGTGCTAAGACTTTGGAAAACAAATTAAAATTTAAATCATATACGTCTATGAAAAACTAATAACTAATAGTAAGTCAAAATCTTCTATAAGAAAAATAGTAAGTCAAAATCTTTTTTATTTTTGATGAACCTAAAAGTCAATTTTTGTATACGAATAACGAGTCTTGCTATTAGCACTTTTATGTACTTATTAAACAATAAAAATGTAAGTAATTTAGACTAATTAAAAAACAATTGTCAATACATTTATAATTAAAATTTTCTATATTTAGTTTATTAATAAGTGTCGTTGAGACACTTGTTAGCATTTACCACAACTAATTTAAATTAATAGAGTCATGAAGACATGTAATATCAAATTTAAACTAAGTCATAGAAATACAACATGTGAGTATAAAGTTCAACTGTCTATGTTTCTTAACTACGGTATAATTAAAAATAAAAAAAATTCAATTTTATTTGATCACAGGAAGCATACAATAGTCTAATAGCTACAATTTAATGTTGGAGTAAGTTGACGCGTATATATATTTGAGATTTTGAAAAATGAAAGAATGAAATAATAAATAGTCATATAATATTTTAATCATCATTTTAATCGATTTTTGAATCTATTAATTTAGAAATATAAAATAAAATTTTCACTCTCTTATTCTCTAAAAGTCAACTTCCAAACATATCAGAGTAAAATAACTTGATTTTGTCCCCTCTTCAATGTTAGCATTTCCATCCTTCTCCATGATGTTATGAGATTTATTATATGTTTGGTTTTTAGATGTGCAACAAGTTTTCTCGTGTTCTAAAGTTGCATCGTTAAAATTAAAAATTTAGCTACAAATAATACAAACTTAGATATTAACTAAAATATATTTCATTATGTTATTTTATATTTCTTAATTAGTTCAACATCTAATTTAACCAAATAATATCAATTTAATCCTTTAATTTGTCTATTATCAGTTAATTAATCCATTATTGATATTTTGAAAAAGATAAAAAAACTTGATGATTTATATTTTTTTTAATAACTCAAAATTTACTGATAAAAATGTCGCTAGCATATTGCTCATAAGTCATACCTCTTTGACAAAAATGTGCAATTCAGCATGAAAACTTCCTTTGGAATGCAACCCCTCAAAGTCAAATCATATATATATATTTGTAATCTGATATCGTTTTTTGAATGTCAAACTATATATCTTTTTATATGAAAAAGTACAATGTCAAACTATATTTGCTACAAGATAAATTCCTACAAAATTAAAATATTCTTTGAGGCTTCCTTTGTGAGTTTTTAGGAGAGAGAAGGGGAGGACTTCCTGAGAAGGGGATGAGAAAGATTGAAAAAAAAAATCTTTTAGTAAATTTGTAGATAATGATAAAATAATATTTATGATTAATATATTTTTTATTTTTAGAATATTATAGTAAATGAAAATGATTTAAAGAATTTAGTTAAATCTTCCAAAATCACCTTCTAATATATTTTTTTGAGCTTTTCCAAATAAAGATTTTGTACTACAAAGAAAAATAAAAGGCCACTTACATTGTGAAAATGTTTCTTGTTTCTATTTCGTGAGATTTATGTTAATTTTACTCGTTAATAAGAAGATATGAGAATATTGAAGTGAACAATTAATCGTCTACATTTCTAGGAATTCAAGCGATAACTATTAAGAATGAAGAAAATGTTAAATATATAAACGTAATAACTAATATATTCAATGCATTAAAGTTTTGGTTTGAGATGTGCTGTCAAAATTTAATGTCTCTCCCCTCTCAAAGTGTTTCCTTCCTTTTTCCTATCTCTCCACTCCCTCTCCTTTCCTCTTAAACTGCCAAATAGTCTAAAAATTAGACTTCTTAATTAAATCACAAAATAATATGTTAGAGGTGAGCAAGTGCCATTCAAACAAATTTGTGATTTTTTATTAATGTAGTTTAAAACTTTAATGCGTTGATTTAGAAAAATTTCAATTTAGTTCAAGTGATAAAATTCTAAATTATAGAATTTAATCTAAAACTTAGAAATTTTCATAAATAAAATAACTTTCAAATATACATATTTTTGGGAATTGTTTTTAAAAATGACTCATCAACATCATGAATTAACCCGCTAATCATAAGGTGTTGTTTTTTTTTTCCTTTTCAAGAAAACTAAAGTTAATTAAAATGCTAAAATGAGAATAGTACAATTAAATTAATTATCGATTGAGATATTCTCTATTTATATTTAAAGATTAAGAAAAAAATAAAATACTTAACAATACGGATAAATATTTCAGAAACTAATAATAAATATGTCTTTTACCCGGACCAATTAAATTTGATTGAATATCTACATATCAAATTTGGTCATAACCGTTCCAATTTACCCGTAATCACCTCAATTATAACACATATTAGTATGACAAGATAGCTTACAAGAGACTTTGCAGAAGAGATTGTGAAAACATGAATGTATAGTTAGGAGGTTGATGACATTTAAATTAAGATTAAAAGTAAGCAAACTAATCAAAACGAATAAAGGACTATCATTCTTGGTGTGCACATAGAGTTCATTATTAACAAACTAACATTTGCAATTTATATAAAAAAAAACAGAGTTCATCCTCTTACCAATTTTGACTTTAATGACTTCAATACAGATTTTGCAATATATATTTCCTCTAACATATATATGCAATTAAAGTTTCCATACTTTTTATTCTTTTGTTTTTGTTTTCCTTTTTCTTTGTTATTTTCTCTTTTTTTTTGTCAATAAAAATTTACTTTTCTAGCTTAAAAAAATGCAATTAAAGTTGTTTTTAGTCTTGTAAAATTCTCTAAGTCATTTGTTAATTTAATTTGCAAGCTGCATTGCTTATTTTTGGACCATAGTATATTATTCTTTACCATTACTAATCACGTAAATGAGAAGTAATAATTAAATTTTGGGAAAGAAAACAATACTAGCAAAACTCTTCACTTTATGGATCATGTATTCAAGATTTTATTTGCACTCATAATTTTTCTTTTTTACATCATCTCAAAATTATAACAAATTCGAATAAAATTTGAGAGTTTTTAAAAAGAGTTAAGATAAGAAAAGAAACTTCAAAATATTATAATATATGTTTGAAACTTAGATAAAAAAATTGAGCCAAAGGCCCAAAAGAGAAAATAGAAGTGAGAGTGAGAGGAACTAAGCCTTAATTACTTAATAGAATATCATACATTATGCCATAAAAAATAAACAAAACACAACTATAGTTTATATAGAAGCTTACACAGATTAATTACTATATAAATACACCATCTCTTATTCTACAAATGCAGCACAAGTGCTATAACTCTTCATTTCTCACCTCATGAGTCTCCTCCAAATCAACTATGCGGCTGGCGCTATATCGATATCGCCATCATCGTCGTCGCCATCCTTCTTGCTTCGGCCGGAAAAGTGGCGGAATTCGGTTGCAGCCAAGTCATTTCCCATGAGGAACATAGGAAGACCAGATTCCATGGAACTTAAGACCACCATTTTGCAGCACAAAGATGTTCTAAAGAATATTAAAGAGTGTCTTGGTTGTAATGTGAACTAAATATGTTGACTCAAGATGAGGTCATGAGTCTTCCAAACCACCTTATTTATACACTAAAAATGGTACACAAATTTACTGTGGTAAAAAAATGATCTGGATTATATGTAGTTGAGGTAATCTAACCGTTTTGCAATTGTGTAGTTTCAACCGTCGGATGAAAATTAGATGGTACAACTTTAAATTCAAAAAAATTGATTTTAAAATGTAACTCGAAACAAGAGTAGTTCGATCGACATCAAATCATCAGTATTCACTAGTATATTAATTAGTTATTCTATTTAAAATTCTAGTTTAATTTTTATATCCTCAAATTTTAATACTGCATTTATTCAAAGATAAACCAATAGATATGCTCATATTTTAGCTGGAGTATTTTTTTTTTTTTTTTAATGTATAGCCTTGCTAATTTTTTATCATGTTCCCACATTGTATTTCTTATGTTTATTTGAGTGAAATGAAGTAATTTTACTTTTGTAAAATAAAAATAATGTAATGTAATAACCGCAATCAAGATAATTTTAATTATAAGATAACACTAAATCCAACAATACAAGTCTTTTTTTATTTGTCAAAAATATAAATTTATACATACATTCCATCATATTTTATTCATTACAAGGTAATTAAATTTTTATATTGGGGGTAAATACATAATTATTATTTTCATACTATATATGGGTCATTCATTTTTAATATATTATCAAGATCGTATGAAAGGCGTGTTTGCTTTTTTTGCTTTCTCTAGCACGATTGAGGCACCTTTAATTGGTTTTGTTTTCTTGTGAAAACTAAAACATTATTTAAGAGTGCAAAGAAGGTAATGGATGAGTTGGTTATGTTTCTCTCCATACAATTTGACATGATGGACATAGATGGCCCATAACTTGAGCAAAGCTCATGGCTTCTTGTTGCACACCACATTCAACATGTGGTGTTACAAGTTTGCACACACGCTTTAGTTACATAGTCACATGCACATTATATATGACATGGATAATGATGTATACCAAATATGTACTCAAAAGGTTAATGTAAATGCCAAAAGGGCTAAGTGTTTCAATTGGTATGTTTTGTCTTGGCTAAATGTGGCCTCTTGTGTAGAGGAAAAGGGTTACAACTATGCAATGCATGTGATTGTGACTGTACTTGTTTTCTTTTCCTTGTGACTTTTCAAAATTCAAATAGGTAGATGAAACTCGGGTGCATATTTTCTATTATTATATAGTTCAAGTTTCACTTTAATAAAATAAGGTTTATTTATAGTTTATGTTAAATCTAATCATTTGATCATTTTATACATTACCATCAAGTTGTCAAAATCATATTAGTTGTGATTTGGGTTCAAATTTGAATTCTACTCTAAGTAGATTATACATAAATTTTATGTGTGTGCGCTATTAGCATAGGTCGAAAGCATACCCTAATAGGCTAAAATCGCAAATAGGAAAAAATTCAACACATGCTAGAGAAAACTTATAATGTGTAGACAATTTCTTTTTCCTCAAAATGTGTGTTGAGATTGTTTAATCCAAATGTATTTTTTATTTATTAAAATATACATTTAAATTGATTAATTTAAACTTATATTTGAGAAGACCGTGAGAAAAGACCGTCTAATGTATTATGTATTGTGCAAATCAGATTAGATTTAAAGTGGGACATGTGTAGGTAGAGCCCTATCATAAGGCCATTAAGCTAGGTTTTAATCCCAAAAATAGAGGCCCAAAGCGCACCTTTGTACACGGCCACACAAACTGTGACACAATGCATACCGTTAGTAAAGGGGAGCAACTTTTGACACCCTCATATTTTTTTCACTACACCTGAATATTTTGGATGTTTTATTTCCACACAACAAAAATTGTTCAGAAGAAATAAACAATTTTGTGGTAGGGCACTTATCCATAAAAATAAAAAATATATTGAAAAAAAAATTGCCCTTGTGATATTTATTAGCATTTTCTTAATTTAAATAATATTTTCAGAATAATATAATTGAGTAAATTTACTTATACTTAAAACTTAATTTTTTGTTGCTTATCTTTGAGATAAATTATATATCTTTAATATAATGGGACTTATTATATCATAGTTTGCCAAAAGGCATTTTCTAAAAATCATTTTAGAAAATGATGTTTCTATCAAGGACCTCCATTGTAGGTGGTATATGGTGGAAAATCATTTTTAACTGTTAGATCTATATGTGTCTCGGAAGTGAATGTTTGGTTTTGCGATAGAATTGACAAAACTACAGTAACTCACCATCATTTGGTTAATTTTACAGTGAAACCAAACATGCACCGCCTTCGTAGGATTGCAAGTGCAAGAGTCAATAATGATTCAATTAATGAAGTCTCTTGCCCCACTTAAATAAGGACATAACTCAAATTTTGAAGACCCCAACATAGAAAAAGGAAATATTAGAGCCAAAGTAGAATGTTTGGTTTTGCGATAGAATTGACAGTTGTGTCCCAATTTCATCACAAGTGAGAAATGAACATTAAAAAACAAACCATTTACATAAACATGAATCTATTCAAACTTCTTTATTCCTTTGACTTTTCCCTTTGGGATTTTGCTAAGCAAACCAGCATCCAGCTTCCTATAGTTATTTTGCATTTGATCAAGAACCTTGTACGCGAAATTATCGACCTGATCCTCATACCTTTCGTAGAGAACTGGGAGTGTATGTGCAGCAACAAAACCTTAGGACATAACATAAAAAGTTGTATCAATCAAATATGACCAAAAACAAAGACTAGAACACAAAATATAGTTGAATTTCTTAAAGGCATTATTATATGATTTATATCATCCATTTGAACCTTGATAGTTGCAATGCATAAAAATTACACACCCTTTATAGTTAATATGTTGTTTTAATAATCGCTGGTATCCATCATACAAGCACGAAATACAATTTTTACAATTTCAGTTATTCACTTATAAAGGGATGATATTTGTAGGATGATTGAAATTTCAAATATACTTTCCAAACTTCATTCCAACTTAATAATATATTAAGAAAACATTATGGTCAACACAAAAGGAGTGAAATCTCTTACCGATATACATGACAGTCATAAAATTGAACCAACTCCCAATCACTGAACCAGCCCATAAGCTTAGGACAACCTGGGGATGTTTTAAGCATTATCAGAACTTTAATCCATGTATTTTTCTTTGCTACAAATTATAAAAAATACAATTCAAGGTATATAAACAGTTGAAAACAAGTAAAAGTAGACAATATCCATCACCAATATCAATAACATGTCTAAATGAAAGATGTCGAAGCTAACAAAACTAAAAGGAATTGATTGAAAACAAGTATGGAAGCAAATACTAAGAAACTGAATAATTGTTTAAAGTAAAAATTATGTTTCAAGCATGCATATGGATTATAAATGACAATACTAAAGCAAGAAAACATCAGAGTAAACATACAAGAACAAATTGCTTCAAGGTTCCTCCACATGAAACATCTTGAAGAAACCTCAAACCACGGTTAACCTCAGTACCAACTGCAGTTGCAATATTTAGAAAGAGATCTTCGGGAAGAACCAAACGGGGAGTTTTAGACGGCTTCCTGCCACCACAGAGGAAGAAAAAAAATTAAATCTGTAAAGTAAGTAGTATATTACATCTGTACTACCTACATTTTTGATCGAAAGCGTGTCTGGTGTTCAACACAATACAAACACATGCGATTAATTCATTTTTTTAAATTATTACTGGGGTAGACGTGTCGGTGTTTGTGTCAGTGATTGTGCACTTGTGCTTCATTTACATAAAAATCAGGCAACAAAAAGAGAAATGCAAGGATGCTAGGAGAACCTGCTAAACATGGTGGAAGCATTTGTCCAAAGAAACTGTACAAGCATGACAAGAACCAGGGCAAGGAATAAGAGAAATAGGAAATTATACTGAAGCCATTCAAAAAGCACCCATATAGCTGTTGCGGCGGTTAAAACGCTAGCAGATATCTTCTTGTTCCTCCACAACAACACATCAGCAGCTATGTCATTCAAAGGGAAAAAAAAAGATTTAAAAGCTTATGCCAATATGATAGATTTTACAGGAGTTTGATAGGAATTGTCATACATTTTCCGCCCCCTAAAATATTGTATACAGGTTTCTGGCGTCCGAACAATCTATTGAACTGGAAGTTTATTGAGGTTGACTTCTCTTCTTCAAAAAAAGACGCAAATTTTTGCTTCTCACCAAGTGTTTCCACGAGGGCGTTAAGAAGCTTTTCAGCCTTAATTTTCTCAGACATCGTTGGCCTAAATCTAACAATAAAATGAACATCATAAGTGTTTGATGTAATGGCTATCATGCCTAACACCACTGCAACACCAATAACATTTATGGAAAAATCAACAAACATAAAGCAAATGTAAGAGATTCAAACACTATTTCCCTAAGTCAAAACATAAGAGAATATCGTAAACATTAATAGTCAATCTTTTCACAAACTTAGGTCCATTATAATTAAGTCAACACACACAACAGGCTGATTTTCATGATAAGAGAAAGAAAAATCAAGAAAAGAACCGGGTGAGCCCCTGATTCCTGTACTTGACGGGACAATACAGAAGCTTAATCAAATCTACATGCTTAATCAATATGATAACTTCACTTTCATTACACTAATTCCTTCATGTTAAACGTGTTGTCCATTTTCAAATCACAAACCACAACCATGGACGCGAAAATTTAACTCCAAAAACTTGTCCCGGGTCAAAAGCTCAAGACATCATTTTCAAAAATCGGTCTGCAACCACAAATGTGATTGCAACATCAAAGTTTTTGATGTCCCTCCAACCAAGTTGATGTTGCATTGACCATATTTGACTACAATTTTTTGCAATATCAAGGATCCTATACGCAGCGAATGTCCATTTGCTTTCCTTTGTGTTAAAAAGAGAATGCAAAGTCAACTCAACCATGGAAAAACACTTTGTCAACTCAAACATTCCATGTCCTTACATATATTTCAAGACTGAATAAATCACAAAACACATAAAAGTGAAAAGGTATAAAAAAAAAATACTACCACCAATAATAATAATAATAATAATAAGATCTCTAATCTAAAAGCAAAGTTGACGAACGAGGATCACTACTACCAAAAGAAGGGGAAAAAATTAAAAAAATAAAAAAAAATAAAAAATTGGAAAGCAGAAAAGCAAAAGAGGCACCGCAAGTTTATCTTTTTATCTCTTAACTTTCTGAATTAAGAGGCTTAAAAGGAAGTGCATTTGACATATAATAATGGCAATGATCAAATTAACAAAGAAATTCAAACACAAACACCTAACTGAAAAGTAATTATGATAATTCAACAACTAATAGTGAAGAAAAAAATCACAAAAAAAAAAAAAACGGAAGTGACGAAGTAAAGGAAATAGATAATAGATGAAGTAAGAAGCATGAATAGATGGAAAAAGACGAAATGAAAGAGATGAAGTGAAGGGTTTGATGCACAAACCAGAATGAGTAGAAGCCAAATAGCAACGAACTGAATTGACACCGAGTAGAGGAGCAAAGATATTTTATTATATTTTAGAATATAGGGAGTGGCAGAGTAGCCATTATTGCATTACTGTATTTGAGGAAAAAATAAAATAATAATATTTATAAAATAATTCATACAGTGTCAAATAGGTATTTTTCTTTTGCAAAAATATTTAAAAGTGATGGAACAAAGACTTCAACAAGTAGATCACGTAATAAATGAGGTATACCAAACCCCCCAAAATGATAACACATGACACCAATCAGAGCCCTTGATACCTTATCCACCATAAAAAATCTAATCCAACCATCCATTTTCGACACCAACATCCAAAACAAACCATACTCACTGTCACACAACAAAACATTCTAAACTAAATTCCAACTCCAAACTTGTCTTAATTACCATACTTTGATAAACAGAACAAACAAGAAGAGTTAGTGAGTGAGAATAGCTACATAGTTGATCATCAAATTCAATGGCTTCTACTCAATGTTTCTTGCACAACCCTGCACTAATTACTACTTCTACAACAAGTACCAAAGTCTCGTCACAACACCAAATTGTAAACACCAAGCCAAACCAGCTTCTTGTTTGCAAGGCACGGAAGCAAGCTGCAATCCATGAGGATGATGGTAGTATAGTTTCTCGCCGGTTGGCTCTCACTGTGCTTATTGGTTCTGCTGCTGTTGCCTCTAAGGTCTCACCAGCTGATGCAGCCTATGGTGAATCTGGTATTTCTCTTCTCCACATGTCATTTATGTTTCACGAAAATAACAATTTGGTCATTTATATTTTTTTTTAGCATTTATCATTTAAGTTTAACTTATTTTTTCTTAAATCTTTTAACTTTTTATTTTTCCGATTCAATTATTTAAATTATATTTTACTTTTACTATTAGCCTTTAAATTATATTAAATTACGTATATATGTAGTTCATTAAATTCGACAATTTTCTTGAATTACTATTAAAATCTAATCCAAACAGGGCACTGAGTTGACTATCCATGTTATTTTACAAGTGAATGAACATAATGATATTGATTATGTGGATAGACCTTTATTATCAAGTTTTTATAAGCTATATATATATATGTGTCTAAATGGTTGTAGAAAAATACAAAAAAAATATAGACTGTTTAGAAGGTTTGATGATTGTTTTCTAAAGAATTAGTGTGAGAGACTTATTGTTAAAGTATTTGGTAGAGTTTCTAATGATAAGATGTTTTCAATTGCACCGGTCGTTGTTTAAAGTGAGTCAAGAGACTAACAATGTAAACATGATGTAACTTAAAAGAAAAAATCGGGAAAGTAAAAACTTAAAGCACCTAAGTGGAAACTAAGTTAAACTTATAAGACTTACGAAAAAAAAACATAAAGGACCAAACTGTTATTTTCATGAAACATAAAAGATATCGGGATGCATTTTGCCTATATAATCTATTATACTATTTATGTGAGTAATGACATATGTGTTATGCTATATAGCGAATCCGATAATAATGAAAACAGATAAATAAACGCACAAGAACAAAACTATTAGTTAAAGAGTTTAGTCAATTGTACGTACTTCTGTGAGAGTAGAGTGACTCATGCAGTTATCTATTATGCAATGTAATGGATTAAGGTTACACAATACAAGATTTTATTTAAATACTATAATCACTTTGGTTTACAAATTTACCCCTAAACCTAAACCATATCGTAAGAATGACTTCGTTCCCTGCACCCTCAACCCTCTTAATCATAACCCAACAAACAAATGGGCTAACTATTATGCCCGTCGTGTTTTTAACTCTCGAGTTGAGTGTTGTCCACTTATCAGTGAATATGAGTCATACTCAAGTAACTCAACCGTGTTATATAAGCTCACAGTCTTTGGCTTTTAAATGAGATATTCATTAGCTTGATTCTATTTCTGAAACTCTAATACCATGTCAAGAATCATCTTAATTATTTTGAAGTTGTTAGGTGGAGGCCTAGTGATGAATTTGATCCCTAGATATGAAATGATCTATTTGAGGCTTTGAGCAAATAGATATTGGTGATTTGAAAATGGGGAAAAAAAGTTGAACAATTTTGATTGGTTTTTTGGTTTCAGCCAATGTGTTTGGAAAACCAAAGACAAACACAGACTTCTTGCCATTCAATGGAGATGGATTCAAATTATCAGTTCCCTCAAAGTGGAACCCTAGCAAAGAGGTTGAATACAAAGGTCAAGTTCTTAGATATGAGGACAACTTTGATTCAACTAGCAATGTGGTTGTCACTGTCACTCCAACTGATAAGAAGTCCATTACTGACTATGGTTCACCTGAGGAGTTCCTCTCTCAGGTAAACTAGTACCAGTGTTTTTCTTTTGTTGATAGATTACTTGTTATTGTTTTCTTTTTATTTTGGACTTAATCCTCCGATTCTCAGGAGAAGAGACTCTTGGTAATTCAGAGTTTAGTCGGAATGTCTATGGATTTTTTAAGACAATGACAACAATTGCTACTTGTTGGTTGAAAATCAAGACTTGATTTTCCCTCTTTGCAGGTGAATTACTTACTAGGAAAACAGGCCTTCTTTGGCGAAACGCAAGCTGAGGTAAGTGTCTGATAAATGACAATTAAACACCTAAAATCACTGCTTATATGATTTCTAACTGAGTATGAACTTCAAATCCTCAGGGTGGTTTCGATCCGAACGTTGTTGCGACAGCAAACATACTTGAAAGTTCAACACCTGTGATTGATGGAAAACAGTACTATGTTTTGTCAGTGTTGACAAGAACTGCTGATGGAGATGAAGGTGGCAAACATCAAATAATTAGAGCAACTGTGAAAGATGGAAAGTTATACATTTGCAAAGCTCAAGCTGGTGACAAGAGATGGTTTAAAGGAGCAAGAAGATTTGTTGAGAGCACAGCAAATTCATTCAGTGTTGCTTAAAAACTATAATTAATAGAGGGTTATAATTAACTTATATATGTGCTTGCATGTAAATCAACTTCAAGTGCTATTATAATATGTATGTTGTGAGTTGTGTAGAATCCCTTTTGTATAAAAGTTTCATTAAGGGAATATGAATACTTAATTTGTATGGCATTCTAAAGAAAGCCTCTAGTTTATTTTCTGTTTTGATGATTTTAAGGTGCTTGAAAAAAATCTAAGTACCACATCAAATAGAGTCACAGTTACCCAACTCTAAGAGTGTCTTGAGACGGATACAATTCTTAGGAGAATGTTTATCGCCCCCGGGAGTTTGTCGGAAATTCTCTTTTGGAAATTGAGTTAAATAACTATTGAAAGTGTGCTTTTGGAAGTGTTTTTATATCTTGTGAGCAAATAATGGATGTGGATGAACAACAGCCAAATTCTTATTGAAAAGGTACAAAATAAATTTTGGGTGTTTTCTTTTTTATCTTCGATATTCTCAAATACACAAAAATACACGTTATAATTGATCAATCTAAACGTGTAAAATACACTTTAATATAAAATTTTAAAGTTTTTGACAAGATTTGAAGTGAGAAAAAGTTTCTAAATTTTTTACTATAGCCTTCTAAAGTAAGTCCAAACTTAACAAGCCCATCAGCAATTTGATTAGGAAAATTTTACTTTGTATCTCACACTTATACTCCTATCTTATATTTTATACAAACTATCGATTTTTCCTTTTTTTAACACACTGAATTCAATTTGGGTTTTGGAAAAAAAATGTATTTTGGAACTCATGTGTTTCACTCAAAAAAAATTGAACTTTGTGTAATGAAATTTTTTTCTTCAAATTTTACGGTACACAAATGTGTTTTTGAGTACATTTCAAGTTTTCCGATGTGTTTTATAAAATTTGAACTATGTAACGTGAAACTTGGAACACATATATGTTTTAGTAGACTTTATAGTTAAATTCTAAACTTTGTGTACTGAAACTGTTTCAGAAATTTTGAACTCTGTGCATCGGATTTTTTTAAAAAAAAATTTCGTTAGTTTAATTTTTTTGAAAAATATATATTTTAGAATTTTTATTTTAAGTTTTCTGAAATTTAAGTTGAATTTAGTGGAATAGAAAAAAAAAATATTTTTTATAAATAAAATAAATAATAGGCTAAATTACATTCGTGGTCCCTTAACTTAATTTCAGTTAACGTTTTAGTCCTTTATCTTTTTTTTCTTCTCAATTTGGTCCTTTATTCTTTATTTAATGTTCTTAGATATGAAAATATGAGTTTATTTAAAGATTTAAATTATGAATTTGATGAAATTTGCATTATATTGAGGATGATAATTAATTTTATGAGTTTTGTTTAAAATTTTTGATGAATTTTTGCAAAAGAAAAATGATAACATTGTTGACATTTTAAAACACAAAATATCAAATTATCACTTAAAATTAAAATAAAAAACTAATTCGAGAAAAAAAAATGTTAACTGAAATTAAATTAAATGACCGCATATGCAATTTAGTCTAAATAATAAATACAATGTGAGATCGGAGTATGGGTAGGGTTCATGGTAAAATTTTCTTTGAATAGTCTTGTCAACACATGGGCCCAAAGAAATTGATCACCGTGTGACTAGAAAGCTTGAATTTCCTTGATCAGATTGGCACAGGTAAATTATAACCGGAAGTTGGGGACACCTTTGTATCAAGGATCAAAATATTATTACACTAATTAGTAATATTGAAGGAAAATAGGGTTATAAGTTTTCTTTGCAATTTATCTTCATAACAATTTCTTACATACTAAGTAAGTAGTACCCTTGATTTCAAAAGCTTTTATTTGGTAAAATATTTACATCTTTTATTTGTTATTATTCCGTCTGTAACTTTCTATTGTGTTAATATATA
>JBBPBP010009778.1:43956773-43975734 GCA_037974735.1 Cicer chorassanicum
ATAAGTATAAATAATTAATGCTATTCAAAAATTTTGAACGAGAACATCATTAAATAATAATATATTTAATCTGTTTTATAATGAATATTGTTTAAATTTTTTATACATGTTAAAAAGTGCAATAATTAAAAGAAAAAAAATTATTTTATTAAACAATTTATTAATTATTGATAGAATATTTATTATTATCAATAAAAAAATATGATAATATTTTAAAAATTGTGTATATAGTAATTATTAAAAGATAATATAAAAAATAATTAAAATTATTTTAAAATAGTAATTAATATTCAATTTAAGATAATTTTTTATATTAAAGTAGTATACATCGTTGAAAATGTGGACACGATTCCCATTTTCTGTACCTACCAACATAGATATGTGCCTTAATTACACACCTTATATTTAACAACATTGTTTAGATGTGGAAGGTTATTAATAATGAATGAAGTTTCGTGTACAAGAAGAAGTAAGAAAGCTAAGGTGTGATGGTTTAAGAAACAATGAAGGAAGGTATATACCAATTCCAATTATCTAGTTAAAAATTAAAATAAAATACAAAATTTTAAACATTATATTTTATTTTAAAATAATGATGTGCAATTAATTGTTAAATAAAAATAATTATTTTTATGTTTATTTAGAAAATTAGTTAAATATAATTAATTTTTGATTTTGACATTTAATTATCAACATTAAATATTTTTTTATTAAAATAAAAATATATTAAAAATATTAAATAATTCAAAAATAATTAATACTTTAAAATAAAATACGACAAAAAAATAAAATTAAAAAGGTGGTATATCTAATTTTATTTATTAATCAAATACATAAACCATTTTTTAACTGGTTTATATTTCTTTCAATTTCAAAAAGAAGATTAGAAATATTTTATTTATTTATAATAGTGATGAATAGTAAGTAAAAGGTGATGATTGTCATTTCACAATAGGTGGGGAGGAAGGATTAGTTAAAAAAAAGGTAAAAGAGAAAAGACGAGAAATAGAAAAGAGAAATCCAGTAGAATAATAAGAAATTATTATGAATGAATTTGTACAAAAAATAAAATGAAAATAAGATATACATATACATATGTGAATATAATAAAAACATACGGTATATCTATATATCATTGGAGAAATAAAGAGAAGGTTTGGGATTTTCAGCGTGGGTGGTTTTTGTAACTGAATAAAAACGAAGGTGAAGAGCAACAAGAAGAAGACGAAGAAGAATGAATCGGCGGTGTTGAACTCACTCACGATCGCACCTCAAACTTTGGTTCCGATCATTTCTCTATTTCTTCGGTAATAAGTCGGTGGATTTTCACTTTCTCTTTATCTTTTATTGGATCTGCAAATTCTGATACCGATTATTTTGTCTTATCAGTTTTCACTTATTCTCGATAATATTAGATGAGCTTTTGTTTGTTTCATTGGAAAATGCATAGTTAATTTTTTTATTTTTTTATTTGTAAATTTTTAGTTTAGCTTTACTTTTTAGATGATTATTATTTTGATTTCTGATAAGCCTTTGTTATATGCATCATGAAATCTCTATGGAAATTAAATTGGTTGAAAGAAACATTGTGCTTAAAAGCAACATAGCTTGGATGATTAGTTAATTACTGCATTTATTTATTTATTTATTTATGTATTTAGTTATTGTGCTTATTTGTTTTTTATGTTTGATGAATTTGTTCGATGTTTTAGCTTTATTATTCAGGGGTGAATTTAGTTGTACTTGTTGTTGTTGTTATTGTTCTGATTGTTTGATTATTTACTGTGCAGACGTTTTGTTACTTTTGGGGTTTTTTCAGTGACCTTTTCTTGGTTATATGCTTGATTGTGTTGTTTTTCTGACTGTTGCTGAGATTAATTATATATGGGCTGAGTTGAACTTTTCATGGGAGGTGTGGACGATGAAGAACCAGCTTTGAAACGTATGAAGGTTTCCTCTAAAGGATTAGTTAACTTGTCTAACGGATCGTCTTCTGTAGAGCCTGTTGGAGGTTACTTCGCTGACTCCATGGCTCGACCACTACCGTCCGAAGGGGACGAACAAGTTGTCGGTTCCAAAGGGGTTATAAAGAGAGAGGAATTTGTTAGGATAATTGCAAAGGCTTTGTATTCTCTTGGTTATAGAAAGAGTGGAGCGCGTCTAGAGGAGGAGTCTGGAATACCTTTACACTCACCTGGGGTGAATCTGTTTATGCAACAGGTGCTCGATGGAAATTGGGATGAAAGTGTAGCTACATTGCATAAAATTGGTCTGACGGATGAAAACATTGTCAGATCAGCCTCGTGTTTAATATTGGAACAGAAATTCTTTGAACTTCTAAACGGGGAAAAGGTTATGGAAGCATTGAAGACCTTGAGGGAGGAGATTACTCCACTTTGCAGTTATAGTAGTAGAATTCGGGAACTTTCTTCCTGCTTAGTGTCTCCATCTCCTAAGCAAGATATTGTAAAGGTTAGATCTCGGTCAAAGCTTCTCGAGGAATTGCAGAAACTGCTTCCTCCAACAGTGATGATACCTGAAAAGAGGTTGGAACATCTGGTTGAACAAGCCCTTACCTTGCAACGAGAGGCTTGCCCATTTCACAACTCATTGGAAAAGATGTCATTATATTCAGATCATCATTGTGGAAAAGATCTGATACCTTCTAGAACAGTACAGGTTAGATAATGATGTCTAATAGATGCTGTTGAATAATATCTTTTTATGTGACCTCTATTCTTCTTAATAGATGTTATGAAATTGATATATTTATTGTTGGCTGACTTGTTGTATTGTTTGGTGAGACCATTGTATGCTTTTGCATCATTGTTATCATGTTTGTTTTTTCTTTATTTTGAAGTTAACGTTGTGATTTTGTCATGTACTAGATTTTGTGGATACTTAACTGCGGCATTCTTGCAAATGGATGTGATTATTATTTTGACCTGGGATTTTTATTTTTTGGGTTCATGTCTTCGTATAGAAGGAATGTTAATGATGAATAAGATTTGACCAATCCAATTAACTATGTGTTGGTGATTTCCAATTATGATAGATTTTGGAAAAGACTTGGTAAATACATGCTAGTTGGTCATGTGAGTTGACTAAATTATTAGTGATATAACTAGACAAAATCTTCTCTTGGATGAAATGATAGTCTATGTGCATGTACTTGGTATCTCGCAAAAGATTAGGTTGAACTACTCACTAGGAAAAGTTGCATCTATTTTGCTTTTCCAAATCTCAATTCTTGCAGTAACTTTTCAGTCACAATAAGGTCACATTTTTAGTGATATAACTAGACAAAATCTTCTCTTGGATGAAATGATAGTCTATGTGCATGTACTTGGTATCTCGCGAGAGATTAGGTTGAACTACTCACTAGGAAAAGTTGCATCTATTTTGCTTTTCCAAATCTCAATTCTTGCAGTAACTTTTCAGTCACAATAAGGTCACATTTTTCTAATTTAATGGTTTGATATTTTTCTTTTGCGCTTGATCCAACAATACCATCTTCTAACCATTTGAGAGTGTTGAGTTTCTTCCAATAAGAACTCAATAACTTCAAGTAGAAATTCTAGAGAATGCCTTTTGAAGTATAGTTTTGTCTTTCTGTTCAACCTTTTTTGCTATTTATTTTAATACAACAACCTTCGTGCCATTTATTTCTATATAGCTTGAGTGGTGTCTATATTCTGATACTATTTTCTTTTCCTTCTAATATTGTAACAGATATTAGAAACACATGATGATGAAGTCTGGTTTGTACAATTTTCACATAATGGGCAATATTTAGCTTCAGCATCAAATGATCAAACTGCTATCATCTGGGAGGTAATATCTGATTTTGATCTGAGAATTTCTATTTGTTATTTGTTCTCTCTCTCTCTCTCTTTTTTTTTTTTTTTTTTTTTTTTTTTTTTTTTTTTTTTTTTTTTTTTTTTTTTTTTTTTTTTTTTTTTTTTTTTTTCTGTTTACTCATCAAATGATTTTTGACTTCCAATTCCAAATCCTAGTTGCCATTTTTTTCCTTCAAATCACAGCCACATGCCCTCACTCATCAATGCACAAAAATTGCACACTTGCGTGTACACACGCATGTAGAGTATGGCTTAATCCTACAACATTGGGTTTTGAATTTTAATTTTTTGTCTTCTTTTAAAAGGTTGGTGTTACTGGGCTGTCTGTAAAGCATAGATTATCTGGTCATCAGAAACCCATTTCTTCTGTTTCATGGAGTCCTAATGACGAAGAGCTCCTCACATGTGGAGTGGAGGAATCTATTAGGCGTTGGGATGTCTCTACTGGTAAGTGTCTCCAAATTTATGAAAAAGCTGGTGCTGGCCTAGTCTCCTGTACATGGTTTCCAAGTGGGAAACATATACTTTCTGGCTTAAGTGATAAGAGCATTTGCATGTGGGAATTAGATGGGAAAGAAGTGGAGTCTTGGAAAGGACAAAAATCCCTCAAGATTTCTGATTTGGACATAACAGATGACGGGGAAGAGATTCTAAGTATTTGTAAAACCAATACAGTACTATTGTTCAATAGGGAAACAAAGGATGAGAGATATATTGAAGAACATCAGACAATAACCTCTTTTTCTTTATCAAAGGATAATAAATTCTTGTTGGTTAATCTTTTGAACCAAGAAATACATCTATGGAATATTGAAGGTGATCCTAAGCTCGTTGGCAAGTACAAAGGTCATAGGCGTGCTAGGTTTGTTATAAGGTCTTGCTTTGGCGGACTTAAGCAAGCTTTCATTGCTAGTGGAAGTGAGGATTCACAGGTATGGATCTTTATTCATTGATAAGAACGAACAAAATCATTTGAAGGATAATATTTTATAATTTGCTAAATAATTTTCTTTCACTGCTCGTATGTTTATGTCTTATATCATAAAAAACAAAGGTTTTCAAATTGGATAATTTGATCATGGGAGATTTGATGCAGGTTACAAAGGTTCATTAATTTATTTGTCATATAAGACCTTGAAATGGTGCTTTGTGATTTGATCGATATACTGGATGTCAAGATGTTAGTAGAATAAATTCAACTAATGTGTTAGGTCTTGCAGGCTTCTGTAATATTTATTCTAGTTTATATGGATTAAACTAGGAGCATCTTGGTAATTTCACAATTCTGCTCGATATGATCTATAGTCGAATGAATTAATGTTCCCTTTTTATTCTTTTAATGGCCTTTAGTAGAAACTTAGCAGTCATGAGTCTTCTTTCATTTGGATGTAAAACAATTCCATACAGCAATTTATTCCATAGCTTAATTGTGGACCATTATTAAACTTGAGTTCGATCACGTTCCATCTTTTTAGGTTTACATATGGCACAGAAGCTCAGAAGAGCCAATAGAGGCATTGCCTGGTCATTCAGGAGCTGTTAATTGTGTGAGCTGGAATCCAGCTAATCCTCACATGTTAGCCTCTGCCAGCGACGACCGGACAATTCGGATATGGGGTCTTAATAGTCTGAATAGAAAGTACCAAAATGCGCACAGCAATGGCGTCCATTACTGCAATGGAGGAACTTAGATGGCAAACTCATTTTCAATTAATTTATCTTTTTGTTATCATTGCAATTGTGTAAATACCATTACTATCATCAAAAGTAGACATTTATATCAAAACATGCATGTGACATTTCACAAATCTCATAATAAATTGTTGTTTCATTCATAAGTTTTATCTTTTTGTTGGGTGCAGGGGGGACATGAGTTCAATTTTTTTAAATAACCAAAAGGTTGCTGTTAGTATGCTAGTGAATGAACATCAAACCCAATATTTTATAACTCCCAATCTCTAAGTCCCTAGCCGAATACCATCAAGTCACCCTATAACTCTCGAGACATCAATTTAACGAATCGTGTCTATACTGGAGTGTAGGGTGGTATTTTAGCTCTCAACCAAGAACTTGCTTACAGTTCAAAGTGGCTTTTCTTCGTCAAATTCGGGGCAGGTTCGGATGGGGTGCAGGTGTGTTGTCATGCCTACAACCAAGTGGATTAGGCTCATGGAACTAATTTTGTGTAGTTTTACTTTGTTTGCCAAGTTTCTTTTTGATCCTAGCATGCATG
This sequence comes from Cicer chorassanicum, assembly GCA_037974735.1. Lineage (NCBI taxonomy): Eukaryota > Viridiplantae > Streptophyta > Magnoliopsida > Fabales > Fabaceae > Cicer > Cicer chorassanicum. The sequence goes on from JBBPBP010009778.1 coordinate 43,962,867, forward strand.
TGATCAATTTCTTTTTGTCGTAGAGATCACAGATTCCTGTGCCCATTTCACATGCTTCATTAGTCCTACTGTTTACTGTGAATTTAACAAGCATCTATAATATTCGGTGCATAACTCAAAAAAGTTGTTTTTTACGGCTAAAATATTTATTATCATGCTTAATATCTTATTGGTATACACTGTACTTCCTTTCTGTTGACACTATTTTCAAGTATGTATTCAACCTCTTCCACTTTCTCTAGAACCAATACTATGAGGTTTTCATTTCTTTGAAGCGTGTGAAAAACACTTATTGCAAAAAAGTTAACCAAAACACAAACTACCGTGTCATTTGAAATACTAAAAACAAATGCTAAATTATAATGTTTGCGTATAGAAGATTACATGCAAAATTTTCAAACATTGGCTGAAATCTTTGAAACGAAAGAGTTCTAAATGTTACATGAACTATCTTCATGCTTTTAATGTTCTGGTTTTGAATGAAATAAGGCGCAGTGCTATGTAAGAAGATGTATTTTGTTTGTACAAGAGTGACTACTGTTTTATGAAATTAGCAACTTGCCTACACTTTTGTGAAGTACAAAAGACTTGGGTGGTGTTTTACTACCCTTTACTCTATTATGATGGATATGTAGTAACATAATAACGAAAGGAAGAAATACAATTATTAGAGAGAATAAAAGGTAGCCCCATAGTAAGTATTATGATTTTAGCTTGTAGGGAGGTAACTGTAGAAGCTTCAGTTAGAAGCGGATAATATTTCTTTAAATGCAATGGTGCAGATTCTATTTTCTGTCTAAAGAAGCAAATAATCTAACAATCAGAGATATTGGAAGATTTTTTCTTACTAAAATAATATTCATTCATTTAGTTATCGATAAAAAAACAATATAATTCAGAACAGTATAAGTCAAAGTCGCTAAATATAGAAAGAATTAATTTGCGAAATAACTTATAACATTCTGATTAATAAGATATAATAATAAAATAGTTACAAATGTGACAAAATTTATAAATATGACAATCAAAGTGTTAAGAATTCTCATTCCCATGTTTTTAGAGCATGTTGAGAGCATGTTGAAGACGTCAAAATCATTAATTAAATCTGATATGATTGAAATTGATCTATCAATTTGATACAAATAAACATTGCAACGAGGTGTGAGACTAAAACAATATAAGAGAATAAAGCGAAAATTAAAACAATGAGTGTTAAAACGACGAAATCACAAAACTAAATTAAATAAGTGTGAAATAACTTATCTTAATAATAAAAATAACAAAAAAGTATAACTAATTTCATATAAAAAATATCATTAATCACACTTTTTAAAAGAAAAAAGATAGATAGAACGAAAAAAAAACAGAAGGAGACTGAAGCTACTCTACTAAGTTTTCTAGTATATAAGAGAAACAAAAACCTAAAGATATAAGTAGATAAAGAAAAACTTTAGGGCAAACCATTAATTGTGATTTAGGGATAAAGGATTTATCTTTGGATTAAGTGCATGATAATACTTTATGGGGTCAAATAATTTATGTAACCAACCCTACCTAATATAAGGAAAAAACTTGATCGCTGTTGTATTGTAAAAATGTATTATACTATTTTATTTATATTTTATAGATTGTACAAAAGTTATAAATTTTAAATTAAATTTTCTCAAATTATTGTTAATAAATATTTTTTGGGTGCTAATGAGAAGATAAATAATTATTATTGATAATTAATACTTTCATGAACTAAATTTAATATTTAATACTTTAATTATATAAAAGTAGTTAATATTCAATAATTAATATACTGAACATTGTTTTTTTTGACTGGATTTATATACATAAAAATATATATTTTATCAATTACTAATAATATATATATTTTTTGTCTAAATTTCTTTTATTTATAAAAATAAACGAAGTACTAGTACCATTTTTTACAAGAAAGTAAACAAAATATTTTGAGTCCCGACGTAATTGAACGGTGAAAAGGACATGATCTAGTGAATGTATGTATTTGCGCGTTGCAGACCAAAATGTATAGTATAAATATGAGATTAGTTATAGATAGACATGGCAACGGGGTGGGGTGGGGACGGATTTCGCTTCCTCCACCCCACATCTGGCTAATCGGGGAAAATCTGCACCTGCATCCGTTTTATAGCTGGTGTAAAATTTAGGCACCCATCCCTGTCCGCATAGGGGCTCAGATTTCTCGTCCACACCCGCACCCATTTAAAAATCATATCTATTATAATTAATATAATAAAATAATTATTATTAGACAATAATTAAATTAAAAAATATTTTCTATAGAGATAATGTCATAATTTTTAATATTTAAAAAAATATTAAATATATTCAATATATATATGTATATAAAATTTAAAAATTGCAATAATATTACTTGCGGGGCGGGTGCCGGGTGAATATTACCACCCAAACCAGTCCCCGACCTCTAATTTTAATTTCGGGAAAAATCCGCACTCTCACTCAATTAGAGCGGATTTTCCCCGCCCAAATCAAGCGGGTTCGGGTGGGTACCCGCAGGTGCGGATTTTATTGCCATCCCTAGTTACAGATAAAAAAAAAGCAATTTTTAAGGTTAAATATATTTTTAATTTTTATAAATTTATGATATTTTAAATTTAATTTAAATTTTTTTAATTAATTTTTAGTTTCTATTTTAATTTAAAGACATTAAAAATATCAATTTTTTAAAAAAAGTTTCAAAATAAAAAATAAAATTGAATACATCTTTTTAGATCAAAACGTTAAAAATATTTTTATAAAGATTAAAAATAAAATTTATTTAATTTTAAATAATTACAATGTCAATCTAATCACACCGCATCCTGATTTTTATTTTTTTAATTTATACAAATTAAAACCTATAATATAAATATGAAAAAGTTTTGCGCCGATTTTGTTAGGGAAAAATTGGAATTGGAATATAAACAAACACAAAGTGCGCAACACACAAACACAACCTCAGCAGCAGCAGCAGCAGCAGCAGCAGCTTCAACAACCTTTCTCTCTGTTTATTTTTTGATTCGTTGATTCATAACAACACAACAACACACAATACCAATGGCAAAGAAAAGGGGAAACAAGGGAAGTAAGCTATCCTATAAAAATCCCAAAATCGATAAACCTACCAGGATTTATATTGCCAAGACTATGGAACGATTTAAAGCTTCCAACGATCAAGGTTTTTCATTTTCCCTACTTTTTTATCCTTTTATGTTCAATAATATTACTTGTGCTGCTTTCATTTTCCATCAAAATTCGTTTTTTTATTTTTGTGTTTTTTTTAATTGAATACTTGCAATTTTGGGTATTTGTTTTTATTGTGAAAGTTTGATTTTTTTAGTGACCCAAATGAAATGTTTTATTGGAACATTGATTGTTGAATGGTTATATTCATTTATTAAATCTGGGTGGTTTTATTTATTTGAACTGCAGCTTATAAGTTTGAAGATGATTTCTCCAATGAAGAGCGTCATTATGTGCATATGTTGTCCCAACAAATGGGGCTTAAATCCAAAAGTTTTGGGTGAGTGAGTTCTAAGGACACCACATTTGTTCAAAGAAACGTGTTTGGTTCAATTTTTAGACGCCATGTTGTCGGTATTGAACTTATTCTTTTGTATAGGAAAGGGGCGGAAAGGAAAGTGACGGTTACAAAAACCAATGAGAAGTCTAGGAGTGAGAAGGAGTTTGATGAACTTCCTCATTTCACATTTTCTGAAGAGTCGAAACGGGCATTAGGTGATTTATTTGCTCATTTTCCACCCGGTGGTGGAAACTTGAAGGACTTGATTGGAGAAAATAGTGGCAGGATTGATTGCGCAAGACATAGGATTGATGATATTTTTAGCGCGCCTTCTATGACCAAGGATGAAATTACTCGGAAATTGGAAGCTGTAAATTCTAGAAGGGAGACTGTACCAAACTTGAAGGAGGTTCATTTTTTCCCCTTTTCCAATATGAATTTGGTTGGATGGATGCTGCATTGTTGTCACTAATTTTTCTGTAGTATTTGTAGTATAGCACTTGCAAAAGAATAGTTTCATATTTTCATTATTGAATCATTTTACTTGATTTCTATTCGTGCAGATCACAGAGTTGAGATCTAAGCTACCGATTGCATCTTACAAGGATGTAATTACATCAAGAGTTGAATCTCACCAGGTTAATTGTACATATATCTACATTGTAGCTTGGTTACTAATTGTACGTTAATCAAGTTTATCTGATATCACATTGACATGTTAAATATGTCAAACATAGTTTAGAAGGATATTTGTTCTTAATCCAATTTTGACATTTGAAGATTGGATTTTTGCATATGTTTTGATCTTTATTTTCCTTGCAGGTAGTTCTCATTTCTGGTGAGACTGGTTGTGGCAAGACTACACAGGTTACAAATTCTTCACTTTGTCTTTATTATGATGGTGCAACTTCATTTAATATAATGTCTGTAACTGTTTCAAAATGATCAATTCTTCAGTATTAGTTGATGGTTTTATGATTATGCATGCTTCTTTTTTTTTGATATAGTGATTATGCATGCTTCTGATATGAATTTTCGCCCCTTTTTAATTTTTTATTAATGTGCTCCCACTCTTCATTTTTCATCCTCAATCAATTGGCCAAGTTTTGTGTAATTGAGAAGATCTTTTTACAGTTTTTGTATGCCATGTGAAATATCCTGTTTGACTTAATAATTAATATTAAACATGACTCAGGTCCCACAATATATTTTGGATTATATGTGGGGTAAGGGTGAGGTATGCAAGGTAATTTGCACTCAGCCTCGGCGTATCTCTGCAGTATCAGGTGTGAAACTCTTTCAAACTTTAATTTCCGCAATGTTCCCATTTCAGTCTAAATTGAAATTTGTCATATTCCACCCTTTCTATGTCTAGTGTCCGAGAGAATTTCCAAAGAGAGAGGAGAAAATGCTGGAGAAGATGTTGGATACAAGGTAATTTTATTGTGTATCTTTTGTAGCAATGGTGTTTTGATCCTTAGTTCATATTACTTTTTTGTTGGAAAATATTTGTTGAACATAGAGCATTGTTATCATCATCAAACAAATCTTTTGCAATGACATGATAAATATACGTTCACAATGCACTTAACATTTTTTTTTCATTCAAACTGAGGAAGAGATCTATAATTTGTCATTAGTTACTAGTAAGTACTCCCTTCGTCCCATAATAATCAACTTGTTTGATCATTTTGCACATACTAAGAAAAATATATAATTGAAAGAGAGAATAATACTTTTACTAAATTACCCTTATTAAGTATTGGTGTATTTACTATTACCATAAATACAGAGTAGAAAATATTGAATTGTGAGTGATGCATGTATTTATTAGAGGGCACAATTTGAAAAATATAATCATATTATGTTAGAGTGCCTTAAGTTGTCTCACAGGATTAACTTCTTATTTTAGAGTATCTTTTGAGATTAGTTTCCATACGACTTAGTTATAGTGCTTAGTCTTTTTCTTGTATCATCAAATCATCTATCATATCAAACCTTATTCAAAGTCTTTATTCTTTCTTTTCCCTTCAATCTAAATTTTAACAAAAAATCCAGATACGCTTAGAAAGCAAAGGTGGAAAGCAATCATCTATTGTGCTATGTACTACTGGAGTTCTATTAAGGGTGTTAGTTTCTAGAGGTTCTCGTAGTCATCGGTCAAAGATGAAGCATGGGAAGGATGGCATTTCTGACATCACTCATATCATTATGGTACTTCTTTTAAATTTTTTTTTTTTTTTTTTTATCTTCTGCTAAAGCATAAACATATTGTATTAATCTTGGATAACTACTTTAAGTTCATGTTTCTTCTATAAATTTTCATCCATTCCATCTTTAAGAATCTTGGCATATGTGAATCATAAAAGGGGGATCCTTGCAAAATGTGTATTTCAAAATGCAGCGACAATGACATTCATTTCTTGTTCAGGATGAAATTCATGAAAGGGACCGATATTCAGACTTCATGTTGGCAATACTCAGGTATAAATAAATTTGAAAGGAACATTTTTTAGCCTTTACTTTCTCGTGTGTATAAATGCCGATGCATAAGCAAGCATAAAATGGGCTGTAGGTTAAACTTGTCCGTGATGATTTGAATCTAATAGCATAACAGTTCTGATTTTTGATAACTTATATGCAGAGACATGCTCCCTTCACATCCTCGTCTACGTCTGGTCAGTTCAAACTTTTACATTTATGTTTTTCTTTCTCTTATTTCTAATATTTATCTGTTTTCTGGTGTTCTAATGTGACAGATATTAATGAGTGCTACCATTGATACTGCACGGTTTTCTCAATATTTTGGGGGCTGCCCGATTATCGAAGTTCCAGGGTTCACTCATCCGGTACTTATATAGAGTATATCAAGAATTGACTAATTCTTTTTGTTGTCGCATGTACTACAATGCCTACTTGTTATTTCTTCAGGTCAAAACTTACTATTTGGAGGATGTGCTTTCTGTTGTAAAATCAACCAATGCTGACAATGGTCTTAGTATTCCAACGAACAATCATAACCTAAGTGAAGAACAGAAGCTTTCTTTTGATGAAGCTATTAATATGGCTTGGTCTAATGACGAGTGGGATCTGCTGTTAGAGTTGGTTTCTTCTGAAGGAACCCCGAAATTCTTGAATTACCAGCATTCTTTAACTGGTCTTACACCGCTAATGGTGTTTGCTGGAAGAGGTAGAGTTGGTGAAATGTGCATGCTCTTATCTTTAGGGGCAGATTGCAATTTAAGGGCCAAAGATGGAACAAATGCGCTGCAGATTTCAGAAAGGGAAAACCAACCAGAAGCTGCTGAAATAATAAAAAAGCACTTGGACGGTAGTTTCGACTCTGAAGAAGAGCAGAAGTTACTTAATAAATATCTCGAAACAGCCAACTCCGAACATGTTGATGTTGGTTTGATAGTGACGCTGATAAGACAAATATGTATTGATTCAAAAGATGGAGGCATCCTTGTTTTTCTTCCAGGATGGGATGAAATAAACCGAGCACGAGAAAAATTGCTTGCGTCCTCTTTTTTCCAGAGTTCGTCAAAATTTATGGTCATGTCTCTGCATTCGATGGTTCCATCCATGGAGCAAAAGAAGGTTTTTAAGCGCCCACCTTGTGGATGCCGCAAAATTGTTCTCTCAACCAATATTGCTGAAACAGCAGTTACCATTGATGATATAGTTTACGTCATAGACACTGGACGGATGAAGGAAAAAAATTACGATCCTTATAAAAACGTGTCAACTCTTCAGTCATCTTGGATTTCAAAAGCGAGTGCTAAGCAACGAGAGGGACGTGCTGGCCGCTGTCAACCTGGAATTTGCTATCATTTGTATTCAAAGCTTCGAGCAGCTTCGTTGCCAGATTTTCAGATTCCAGAACTTAGGAGAATGCCTATTGAGGAGCTATGTCTGCAGGTATTCATAGTCACTTTTTTTTTGGTTCTTAAAGAGTCGAGCGGCGGAACTCACACATTAATTGTGGAGAAGTGGGGGATCCTGGGTTCGAACCCATGTCCTAGGACATTTGATCCTGGGTTCGAACCCATGTCCTAGGACATCAAATGTCCCTGGGTCCCTGCTGCTACCATATGAGCTGTACTTACGGGACATTTCATTGTCTTTAATTGGTATTTCGAAATCATGGTGCTTATTAAGATACACCCACTTAATGCAATTTCTTTATTTTTCTAATATAAATCAACAGGGTGTTGATATTTTTATTTTTATTGGGTCCAAGCTTAATGTTAATGAATTGATTTTATATAAAAAAGACTATAATTTTCCTGGCATTAATTTTTTTTTTCTACTATTTCTCTTTTGACAGGTAAAGATGCTGGATCCAAACTGCAAAATAGACACATTTCTTGCCAAGACATTAGATCCACCAGTTTTCGAGTCCATTCGTAATGCTATTGTAGTCCTTCAAGATATTGGGGCATTGTCAGCCGATGAAATGCTCACTGATCTTGGAGAGAAGCTTGGGTCTCTCCCTGTTCACCCATTGATCAGCAGGATGCTGTTTTTCGCTATCTTAATGAACTGCCTCGATCCGGCTTTAACTATTGCATGCGCATCCGATCATAGAGATCCATTTACGCTTCCAATGTTACCTGAAGACAAGAAGAAAGCCATGGAAGCCAGATTCGAGCTTGCTTCTTTATATGGGGGATGTGGTGATCAGTTAGCTGTACTGGCTGCATTTGAGTGCTGGAATAATGCAAAAAAAATGGGTCTAGAATCACGGTTTTGTTCGCAGTATTATGTGTCTCCAAGCACCATGAAGATGTTATCTGGTATGCGTAGTCAGCTCCAAATGGAACTTACCCGAATTGGGTTTATTCCTTCAGATGCTTCGAGTTACAGCGTAAATGCACATGACCCTGGCGTGCTGCATGCGGTTTTGGTATCGGGTTTTTATCCAATGGTTGGGAGATTAAGTATACTTGAAGGTTACAGAAATAGAAAAAATCCTACGATTGAAACTGCAAGCGGTGATAAAGTTCGCCTGCACAACCGTTCCTCAAATTATAAGTTGTGTTACAGCTTAAAATTAATGCGCGCTTTAGTTGTGTTCGATGAGGTTACTCGCAGTGATGGGGGTACAAACATAAGGAATTGCAGTCTTGTTGGACCACTTCCACTCTTGCTGCTTTCGACTGAGATTGCTGTTGCTCCAAAAGAAGAGATTTATCATCTGTTGGAGAAGGAGGAGGAGGTGGAGGAGGAGGACAACGGAGATGAAGGGAGTGGAGATGAAGCCGGAGGCATTGATGCAATGGAGTTGGATTCTAAGTCCAATGAAAATTGTGAGGATAAGTTCATGTCTTCCCCTGATAATATGGTTAGAATAATCATGGACCGTTGGCTTTATTTCGGTTCAACAGCAATGGATGTTTCTCTGTTATACTGCCTGAGAGAGCGATTATCAGCTGCAATTTTATACCGAGTAACAAACCTATTTTTACTTTTGTTTTTATTCGTAGTTTTAACTTTTGCCATTCGTTTTCTTATAATATATATTGACACATCGATTCACATTTTCAGGTAACGCACCCGAGGGATCCTCTTCCTCCCATCCTAGGGGCTTCTGTGCATGCTATAGCTTGCATTCTATCTTGTGATGGGTGTTCTGGCATGGCAGTGGAGATCAGCAGCATGGACAAACTGATCACTATGGTAGTAAATAAGGCAAATCTAGGGAAGCCACCAACAGCGACAAAACAGGTTGCTAATACACCAAATGGATCATCTGCAGAGCTTATAGATCATGGTGGATGCCAGAACTCTGAACCTTCTAAAGCCAGTACATCTATGTCGGAGAACATTGGAAATCCAAGCAAGATCATTTCCCAACCGCTCCCGCAAAATCCTAGTGAGATCAGTTCCCAACCGCTCCCACAAAATCCAAGCGAGATCAGTTCCCAACCGCTTCCGCATTTAACTTGATAATGGTTTAATTCAACAAAAGTTGATTATCATTTTTGAATTTTTATTGTATGTTCAGTGGTGACAGAGAACTTTTACTTGAACTAGAATATATTTAACATACGTTGCATTCAGCTTGATATAAATGCGGATCCTGACAGTGAAAAATTAAACGATGTTTAGCATATTATACACAATAGAAATCTTAAAATTTTAGTCAATTCACGTTTCCATCTATTGATGCTTGCTTGGATGATTAATCATGTTGATGTGTACACCGATGTGTGTGGATGCTTGAATCTGCTCAAGGTTTTAAAAAACTAACCATCAAGCCAACAACATTGGAGCTGAATTGGCACTGATCAAATCTTCGACTGATAAAAAAGATATAAGAACCTTCATTGGCGTCTGCGATAGAGCCCCACAACCTTCGGATGCTTGTCCTGTAACTTATTATAAACTAATGTAATGGATTATGACAAATTGACAATATTGATGAATCTTTTTAATTAGGTAACGTTGGTTCACTAGTTCCTTAGATTGTAAAGCATAACAATACAAAGAAATCTTTGTACATACTAGCTATCCTCAACACTTGTAAAAGAAATCTAGTGGAATATATTTATAAAAAGAAAAAAAGAAATCTAGTGGAATGTGAACTTTTACAATGGTTGGGTAATAAACATATCATGCATTGACAATTTTACCCAGATATCTAGGTTGAGTAATAAACATCAGCTTTTGTATGTCATTGAAGGAGCAAATTTTCTGGAAAAACTGTTCTGCTGATCAGCCTTATACTTGAATCAAAATTTTATACACTCTCCACAGAGGAACTCGAGAAATATGTCAATTTTTCGATAACTGGCAGTATTAACGTCTCCATAAAACAAAAGCAAACAAGAAAATGATAGTCAAAATCATCCCCGCATATTTGATCCATTGGTCAACACGGTTACGTCTCTCAATTAGCCTCAAAACACGGTTTGATATCCCCACTGTATTGAGAACATCCAATGCTTTCCTCTGAGCACTCTGTACAAAGATATAAGTCCAAATATGATAGATATGTCAGCAACAAAACCAAAAATAACATCAGGACATTACTGATTATCACTAATGTTAATATTCATAAGAAAAGTGTGTTTAGAATGGAGAGAAACATTAAAAAAAAAAACCTCCAACTTATTATTCAATTTAAAAACAGAACTGCAATTGAAAAGGTCAAAATCAACAAAGCTGATGACGAATGAAAAACATAACATCATATAAGAATCGGCGGGGGGTGTAAAGACGACGTCATGCATGTTACATGAGGAATATAATGATTTGAGATTTTATGATTACCCATTTATTTAGATGAAAGATTAATAAATACTGCAGAAAAACATTCTTTATTTGAAAGAGAAAAAAAAAAAAGAATCAGAAGAGCTAGAGACTGTTTGAAACCGCAGTAGACCACCCCTGAAAGTGCAATCATTTTGAAGCTTGCATTGGACGCGATAAATGGTGATTGTACCGTGCAGTTCTAAGCACTGCTCTTACATGTTTAAATTGTCATTACTTCAGAAGTCAGAGCAGACCAAAGTAAACATCAATTCATAGCTACTTTAGCAATTACAGTATAAAACTATAAGTTTTCTGGAAAGGGTCACACTTCAGTTCACCCCTATCCCTAGAAAATAACAAACATGAAATATAATCCACCGTTCGCAATAGAAAAGAGATGACACAATATTAATAGGCAAACCTAAACAACCGCATTAGGGTGATTATTGTCCTACTCATCAAGCTATTAACCATATACTTGTTTGTTGATTGAGTGAATGCATGGGAAAATACCTTCAAGCGTTCCCTTTGTCCATGAATAGATGAAAGTATTGTCTCCCCAAGCGCATTAGCATTTTCCAATTCATGCGCAGAACTGCGAACGGACTGCATCGCCTGCACCTCCTCATCATAAATCCTCAAAACATGACTAGAATCCCCATTCTGTTACACCATAATTAACAAAATTCATGAATCATACTGTACCAAAGTGTACACGTGTGTGTGTGTGTGTGTATATATATAAACAGAACAGTGAGTCACTCAACAACAATGTATCACATACAGCTCTTCCCAGAAGCTCTGCTCTCTCCTTAGCTTCCGTCATTCGATTCTGATTCCTTGAGTTATATTTATCCAAACTCTCTCTTAACGATTCAGCCTCTTCAGCTATTTGTTCCACTTTCCTACACCAAAATTCACCACAATTCACAACAAAACCTCACGAAGATCCTAACAACTACAACACACGAATGAATCATATAAAAACAGTAACTAACAGCATCATACAGGTTCTCAATTTCGCTACCAAACATTTAAATTGCAGATTATACACGCTGCTATTTCAAAATCATTTTAATTTAACAAAACTTAAGAAGCTAAAATTCTTCTAAAACCTAAAGTGAATTGAAACAACGGAATCATAATTATCAAAAGTAAAATCTAACAGAAACTGATAATTCAGTTAAAATTCCGTTAAGATTGTTGATCGACTAAGATAATGAGATGAAAAAGGCGAAGGATGAGTGAACCTATTCCAGAGGTCGCGTTGAGATTTAGCGGCGATAGAGCGTGAGAGACGATTCATCTCGACGCAGAGTGATTGGATCTGAGTGATGTCTTTGCTTACGGCGAATGAGAGATCGGAGGAGGAAGAGGATGAGTTGTAGTATTCTAGTCGTTCTAGGCGTTCGAGTCCGTCCCGTGTTCTGATCAAGAGCTTCCTCGCGGTTTGGTGAATCTCCGATAGCGTTCCTCCGCCTCCTTCCATGGCGGTTATCGGAGCTCCGAATAGAGTTCAATTTCTGAAAACAATTTTATTAAATATAAAACATTATCTAAATTTCATTTTTTGGGTATATAACATGTTATAACACAAGTATATCATTTTATACCTCAGCTATAAATATTTGTGATCGGTAAAAAAAAAATACTATTTGAAGCAAAAAAAATAAATTATTGACGCATAAATTCATAATATCTGATTTCATAAATTATGTTAATCAGCCTTGAATAAAATTAACTAATTAAAATTGTTATTGTACTATTAAATTAATTAATTGACCAATAGTTATTATATTTTTTACTATTAAATTAATTGATTCATATATTGGATGAAAATTATTTTGTCCAATTTAATAATATCGACATTTTTAAGTTAGAATTTCATGATCATATTTTAGTTTTTTTTTCAATCGTCCCTCTGTTTCCATGAAAATATAAATATATACATACTTTAATTAAAAGGATTCACATTCCTTTGGAATAAAAATATAAAAATTTATTGTACCAAAGAATATTAAATTTTGTTTTTACTGAGGAAAAACTAAATAATAG
>JBBPBP010009778.1:43989406-44014160 GCA_037974735.1 Cicer chorassanicum
ATAATATCTTAAGGAAATAATATAAACGAATAGTGAAATTGAAAAAAAAAATATTTTTATAGAAAAGTTACACGTGAACTTGATATCGTTTTATATATATTTTTAAAAGCTTATTAAAAAAAGATATTTTTAAAATTTACTTATTTAATTGAATATAAAAAGTTAAAAATATGAATAAAGCATTTTAAATGAAGGATAAAACTTTAAGGAAAAACTCATTTCAAAATTTGGTATTCTCATTATATATATTATAGATGTTATTATATTATATACTATCTAATTTTGGTCAATCATTTATATAAGTAAAAATATTGTCACAATATAGTCTTGAAATAAGAGGTTTTTGTAAGAGTGTTGTTGAGGATTAGTTCTAAGCAGGGGCGAGAAGGACCCTATTTTTTTTAAGGGTGCAAAATTTTTATTTTACTTAATAGTTAGTAACTTTTTTCTAATTCATGTATAACTATATAAAAATATTAACTACTACTCATGTTTATGTTGTATCTACTAAAAGAAGAATCTAAATTAAAATAGTCAAAATATTTATTATTTTTTAAAATTATATCATTTAATTAATATTAATTGCACAATTTTTAAATTAATATCATCTATTTGCCTTCGCATTAATAATAATAGTAAATAATCCAATAATTAATAAAGGTAATCTACTAAAAGTATTATTTTCCTTCTATTTATTCATTTTCTTAACATATTCGAAATGCCCAAATAACTATTTTTTTCACACAACTTTTACAATTTAATCTCTCTGCATATAATGCAAAAAAACATTTTCGTAACTCAACTATTGGTATTAGAAAAGGTCCAAATCACACATTGAGTAGATATAATTCATAAACATGGTTTACACCTTCTTCTAACAAATTGATTTTTAAAAAATGAGTAAAATCTTGGTATAAAAATTCTAATAACGGATTAAATGTAATTTTGAGAAGCTTGTTGATTTTTTTTTATTCTTGTGGTATTATCTCCTTCACATCTTTATGTTATGGTGTGGCATTCGAATTCTCTTTTCATGATCTTTAAGAGCTGGTTAGAATAAGAGGGACAAATTATAATAAAATATCATATCATGTCTTTCCTCCATTGTGTTTGGTGTTGTAGCATAGAAAAATATATTACTCTCTCTGGTCCAGATATAAGATTAAGTGAATCAACAAAACTAAATGTATTTGGTCCAAATTTTAGATTAAATACATCAACTTTTGTTGATCCAATTTTCTCTTATACATAAGAAAATCCAAATGGGGTATGAAAAATTGAAATCAGATGGGATCCTAGATGCCAATCAATGTAGTTGTAGATCTAAATCAGTGAACTATACACATAATACCCTGTAACATTATGCAGCATATTAATCACATGTACATAATGTTTATGAGGATGATCCACAACAAATTGTAGTGTGTCACAAGAATCATAGAGAGTGCACGCGCATACATTACCATTATGTCGCTGAACCAAAATAACTTCACAGAATAATCTGAATTCTTCTAAAAACAACCTGACCATAAAACTTTCTCGTCCGCAAAAACAAACATAAAGCTATCAAAGAACCAAGAATAGTTGCAAATGCCATAATGAGAAAACCAAACATAAAACAATGAGTCCCAATGCATACATTACCTTCTTCTGATGCTTCTTTATCATATATATAACCAAGTACTCTTACAGAGAATATATAAGATCCAACTGGACTTGCTATAGAAATCGTGTTGAATATGCTTCCCATATGTCCCACACCAAATACCTCAGAAGTGATTGTTGGCATTAAAGACCACTGCGAGCCGTAACAAATACCGACCAATATCGAACCGATATATAGCGCACCCGGAAGTCCATAAGCAATCACTACATGACCGATGCTCATGATCATCAAAGTGATCACCATAAAACAAGGTCTTGCACATCCTCTTGTGTGTAAAAAATAATCTGACACATAACCAGCTCCGAACCGGCCGAGAAAGTTCCAAATGCTCCATATGGCAACCAAGGAGCCTGTCTCGACGGTGGAATAACCAAGAGATTCTCCTATTTGACTCATATTGTTAACCGTCGCAAGTCCTGATCCCATTCCACATGCCATCGAAACAAACAAAAACCAAAAATTCAACGTTTGCATTGCTTGGAAAAGATTGAGATTTTCTCCTTGTTGTAAAGTCCTTTGGTTGTTAGTATTGTCCGACAAAGGGTTATTGAAAGAATCTTCTCTTGAATCCCTTTTCTCGGTACCCTGAGACCTTGGCTCTGCAATTAGGTTGGATCCTTCATCAAGAAATCTTTCTAAAGCACTACTAGAGCTCCTTTTGTGCGCTTTAAATGGAACATAAAGAAGCGATGCTAGCAAGACCATAAGCACGAAGAATGTAAATATGCGGACCGATAATTGTAGACTAAGGATGTTCTCTAGGATTATAACAATCATAAGATATGTAGCAATGACTAGAGCCAGCAAAGAAAATATGTTGAGATACTTCTTTTCTTCTACCTCATGAGTGTTGTGGATTCTTACAAACCACATGAGAATCAAAGTGTTAATAGATGGTAAGAGTGATAGCATCAAAAGATATGACATAGGTTTGTCGATGAATATCGTTCGATACACTTGAATTAATATTGCTCCACTTAGACCTAGAAATCCCTATCAACAAAAAATCCAAGGCTCAAACATGAACACAATGCAAGACACCAAAAAATTAAGGCAGATTAGTTTCACATTTGGTCAACTTTTATTATCAAAATCATGAAAAGTAAGAAGCAAATTGAAAATAAATATTTAGACACCTAAAGCAGAGTGCCACAAAGGGATTCGTTAAGAAAATAATAATAGAAAATAGTTTCATGAAAACTAAAAGAGTTAACACCATTTTGTTCATTGAAATTGTAAAAGTAGGACAATTTGATACGGCAAATTAGTTCATGAAGTTGAAGACCTTCAATCAATTAGTCCCTCCTTCATCTAACAGGGTCAATAATGTTTGAGCTGGCAAAACATTTAGGGCATGCTTAGTTTTTGAAAAATTGTTTAAGCTTTTGTTGATCTCTATTTCGCAATCCAAATTCATCATAATATTATATTGATTGACTATCTTTAATTTCAAGGACTAATTTATTATTTAGTAAATATGGGGACTAAATTGTCTTAATTCATTTAAAAGAGAGGCTTAAATCTCTTCTTTTTGTGTGAAATTTAATCTCATAATTAAAATTATTCATCGTTCATTATATGAGCTAAATTGCAATACAAAGACAACGAAGATGAGAAGAAAAAAAGAACAAAACACCTTCAAGATGCCGACGATGGTTCCACTGTAATTAGGGAAATTATGAACACCGGTGACAACATTAGAAGTATTAAAGAAACTCTGAGCATGAGCCGCCACGAACATAAAGAAGCACATGAGCGGCAGAGGCACCGGCGGAAGGAGGCCGGAGACAGCAGCCCACATAAGAAAATAGCCCAAGAAGCATTGGGCCGAGCCCAATAAATGAACAAGCCACGGCCCAGTTGCTGTTCTGGTGGCAAGGAAATCGTATAAGAGACCAGACAGGACACCGATGTTGGCTCCGATGTCTTTGGAAACAGAAACGATGTCGAGCGTTGACTGATCGTAGTGTTGCGTTGACTTTAGAATTTGGGAGTAAATGGAAAAAGTGTAGAGTGATCCACTGGTGCATTGGATCCATATGCTTGCTACTGTTGATACCCATTTCGATTTGTTAAGGTAGAAATTCATGTCCATTTTTAGGGTTGCTCAATTCAAATTCCATATGCATCTCTTTCACTTTCGCTTTCGCTTTGTTTTCGAATCAGTGATTTGGATTTGCCTGTGTCATGACAGGTGTACTTTTGATACTGTTCATTGACCACGTGTACCGGTTGATGTTCTCTCCAATTTGGTGACGTGGTTATAGATTTGGATGGCATCGAGTCATAAATCTCACTTAGTTCCACTTTAAGTTGAATGATGAATCAAGATCACAAGTATAGGTTTTATAAGACAAAAATTTATAATTAATGTTGTTTAATAAATTATAAAGTACGTTTTGTTGAAAAAAGATGCATTTATCTTTTCAATGAACAATTAACATCCTTTGCATATGTGATTATACATAAGAATATTTATACAAAGACCAATTTGTATTGTCTTGATACATGTGATGTGAGTCAATTATGCAGTAGAGTGCACTGAGCTGAACCAAAATGGTTGAGAAAAATTTTCTCAATAATGCGGAATATTTTTTCCTTACCTGCAGATAAATGGCCAAACAGAAAATACAATTCCAAGAATAATAATAATTGGCAGAAACTTAAATATGAGACAAACACAATTTTAACGTGAAAAACTTTCTTTGAGAGAATAAAAACCACGGGACTTAGTCCACTATAATAATTAATTGATACACTAGAGTCTTCCTAATAACAATAGAGAATATCAATCAACAATGTTTTGGTTTTTTTGCCTTTGCCTTAGGGATTTGAGATCCCTTCCTTTTAATTTCCTTTACATGGGTCAAGCCCATTAAAACATATATTCTTTTTTTCTTTTATTTTAATAATAATAATAATAGTACTAATAAAATTGGTGGGTTCCACTTGGGGAGTGAGCCCACCCAACAAATCTCCCCCTCATGACTCAAGTGGGAAGGTACTACTCAACCATGCCAGCCTTCTTTCTACAGTATATCATCTTCGACACAGGCAAAGTCTTTGTCATCATATCTGAATCATTCTCATCGGTATGAATCTTTTCAATTGTAAATAACTTCATTTCCAATGCATTCCGTATCCAATGATACCGCACCTCAATATGCTTCGACTTTGCATGAAAAATCGGATTCTTGCTAAGATGGATTACGTTCTGACTGTCGCAGAATAACACAAACTTGTCTTGCTTGAGGCCTAACTCATGTAGGAATTTCTTCATCCATAAGAGTTCTTTGGAAGCTTCAGTTGCTGCAATGTACTCAGCTTCAGTAGTGGATAAAGCAATGCACTTTTGTAATCTTGATTGCCAAGACACAGCTCCCCCTACAAACGTTGTCATATATCCCGAAGTAGATTTTCTAGAATCAAGATCACCTGCCATATCTGCATCTGTGTAGCCATCCAACACAGGTTCACCACCTCCATAGCATAAACACACTTTGGAAGTGCCTCTGAGGTATATGAGAATCCACTTCACGACTTGCCAATGATATTTATCAAGATTAGAGAGAAACCGACTAACAACTCCAACTGCATAAGCAATATCTGACCTTGTGCATACCATAACATGCATCAAACTACCAACTGCGGATGCATAAGGAACCTTCTTCATCTCTTCTTTGTCTTTCTCACTTGTAGAACAGTGATCAGAATTCAATTTAAAATGAGTAGCAAGTGGAGTAGTAACAGGTTTACAATTGCTCATGTTAAACCTCTCAAACACTTTCTCAATGTAATTGTGTTGAGACAACCACAATTTATTATTCTTCCTATCACGAGTAACTCTCATGCCCAAAATTTGCTTTGCAGGACCTAAGTCTTTCATTTCAAAAGACTTTTTCAAATCTTTCTTTAAAGATTGAATATTTTTAGTGTCATGACCAACAATCAACATGTCATCCACATATAGCAGGAGAATAATACAATCACCATCAGAGAATTTCTTGACAAACACACAATGGTCAAAAGTAGTTTTACCGTACCCAAGTTTCTCCATGAAAGAATCAAATTTCTTGTACCATTGTCGGGGTGCTTGCTTGAGCCCATACAAGCTTTTCTTCAATTTACACACAAAGTGCTCTTTACCTTTGACTTCGAAACCCTCTGGTTGCTCCATATAGATCTCTTCCTCCAAATCACCATGAAGGAATGCAATTTTCACATCAAGTTGTTCAACTTCTAGGTTCAAGCTAGCTGCTAACCCAAGCACAACTCAGATAGAGGACATCTTCACCACAAGTGAAAAAATTTCATCAAAGTCAATACCTTTTCTCTGATTAAAACCTTTCACAACCAATCTTGCTTTGTATCTTGGTTGAGAACTATTCTCTTCTGCCTTTATCTCGTATACCCATTTGTTCTTGAGTGCTTTTTTGCCATTAGACAACTTAACCAAATCAAATGTGTGATTCTCATGCAAGGAGTTCATCTCTTCTTGCATGGCCTTCAACCACTTTTCTTTATCTACATTTGTAATAACTTCTAGATAATACTCTAGCTCTCCACTATTAGTGATCATCACACACTCGTGTGGAGGATATCTTTGAGAAGGTTGACGTTTTCTAGTAGATCTTCTCAACTCAAACTCGTCTGGTGGCTCAGCTAGTACCTGCTCATCTTGGTGAGGCACATGATTATCAGTTACATTCTCATCATCTACCTGTATATCTCCCCCATTAACAAAAGTTTTTGCAGGGGGCTTAGGCGCAACATCAATGTAACTTCTGAAATTTGGTTTCTATTTCTCAGCTTTATCAAAATCTTCAATAGTCTGGTCTTCAAGAAATATCACATCTCGACTTCTGGTAATTTTCTTGTCAACCGGATCCCACAATCTATAACCAAATTCTTCATCACCATAACCGACGAATATACACTGTTTGGATTTACTATCAAGTTTGGACCTCTCATCTCTTGGAACGTGAACAAAACATCTGCAGCCAAACACTCTCAAATGACGGTAAGAGACATTTTTCCCTGTCCACACTCTATTTGGAACACCACCATCAAGTGGTATAGAAGGAGGAAGATTGATCAAATCCATTGTAGTTTTCATTGCTTCACCCCAAAAAAATTTCGATAATTTTGCATGAGAGAGCATACATCTGATTATGTCATTAATCGTACGATTCATTCACCCTTTGGTGATTTTACATATACCACCACCACCAAAGTAAGTGTGATAACCCTCAATATCCAAGGCTTTCACTGAAATCAAATTGAGACGAATATCAGGAACATGTCTAACATTCTTCAACTGAAGCTTGCTGCCAATCCCAGTTTCAACCCAAACATCTCCCATACCAATAATTTTACATACTCCTTCATCTCCCATTTTTACCATGCCAAAATCACCAACACTGTAAGATGAGAAGAAATCACGCCTAAGAGTAACATGGTATGAGGCACTCGAATCAATAATCCAAGTTGAATCCTGACATGCAAGGTTTATGGAATTATCATCACAAACAATGTAGACATTACTAACAGATGCAACTGTTGTTGTATCTTTATCAATTTTCTTCTTTTTGTCTTCATCTATTTTCCTTGATTGATATCTCTTAAGGAACCTGTAATTTCTTTTTATGTGACCTGCTTTGCCACAATGATAGCATATCACTTCTTTTCTAGTCCTCGACTTGCTTCTTGACTTGCTACGACTTTCAGAATTGTCGCGTCTATGGAAGTTTCTAGTTTGACTTCTCCACCGTGACTCTGTAACTAGTGCTTCTGACTTTGAGGAAGAACCAATCAAACCACGTTCCTTTCTTCGAGCTTCTTCATTCAACATTTTTCAGCTTTCCACTTTGAGCTGAATTAGTCAATGTCACAACGAGGACTTCCTAATTATTAGGCAAGGAACTCAACAATAACAACACTTGCAACTCATCATCTAATTTAATTTTAGCGGTTGTCAACTGATTCACTGTATTTTGAAAAATACTCATATGCTCTGCCATTGAATCCCCATTTTTGTATTTCATATTCACCAGCTTCCGAATTAAGAATGCTTATTTTGCACATTCTTTTGTTCATACAATTCTTTTAATTTTTCCCACATCTTGTTAGCATCTATTTCAGTTTCAACATGTGGATGTACACTCAGATCTAACCACTGTCTGATCAACGCCACTGCCTTTCTATTCATCTTCTTCCAGTCAGCATCAGATTTATCTGTGGGTTTAGCAGTGTCACCCTTAATAGGATCATACAAATCTTTACTGTATAGCATGTCTTCCATGAGAGTCTTCCAAAGTGTGTAATTATAAGAGTTGAGTTTAATCATATTCAGACCTTTATTTTCCTGCTCCATTTAAATGCACAAATCAAATCAACCGAGCTCTGGTACCACTTTGTTAGGAAAAACCCAGAGATAATTATCTCAATAATGAGGAATATTTTTCCCCACCTATGCAGATAAATGGCCAAATAGGAAATACAATTTCAAGAGCAATAATAATTGGCATAAACTTAAATATGAGACAAACACAATTTTAACGTGGAAAACTTCCCTCAAATTGAGAGAATAAAAACCACGGGACCTAGTCCAGTAAAAACTTTCAGTATAATAATTAATTGGTACACCAAAGTCTTCCTAATAACAATAGGGAATATCAATCAACAATGTTTTGTTTTTTTTTTGCCTTTGCCTTAGGGATTTGAGATCCCTTTCTTTCTTTTTAATTTCCTTTACATGGGTCAATCCCATTAAAACATATATTCTTTTTTTCTTTCTTTATTTTATTTTAATAATAATAATAATAGTACTAATAAAATTGGTGGGTTCCACTTAGGGAGTGAGCACACCCAACAAAAACAACTTTCAATTGTGCAATATGCAAAAACATCATATTGTTAAAATAAATAAATGAAAATGATAAAAAGATAGTAGAAAACCACAACAAGTCCTCTTAACAAATTGAGAAGAAAAAAAATTCTGAAGTTGAATCTTAGAGCTAATCAAAGACAATACTATATTCGTTGAAAAAAGTGAAAAATTTATGTGGATCCAAAGCATCTTGTTTGCAAAGCTCCAAAAAGTTATCCTTTTGTCAAAAGCATGCCTACAATACAACCAATCCATTAATCAACCGCGATAACCGTCTCTGATATTTGCCAACTCGACTCATATTAAATCGTTGCCCAGTTGTGAGCTACGAAAGGACTGGGAATCGTTTGCCACGAGCTTTTCGAAAGGCCTCTGCAAAGCCGATGGCATTATAGTAAATTTGTTTGAAGAGCTAGAATCCTATGCAGATCACGCATTTTTAAATGATCCTGACCTAGATGTAGTACCCATATATCCAGTGGGACCCATTAAATCCTGAGTCCAAAACAAAGGGCATAGTTGATTTTAATGAGGTCATCAAGTGGCTTGATGATCAACCTCATTCTTCGGTAGTTTTCCTCTGCTTCGAGAGTAGGGTTCTTTTGGTGAGGATTAGGTTATGGAAATTGTGAGTGCTATTTAGAATAATGGGGACTGCTTTTTGTGGTCTTTGCGTGAACCTCCACCGAAGGGTGTCATGGTTGCGCCCACTGATTACCCTTTTTCTGATATAAGTTCGATTTTACTTAAAGGTTTTTTAGATCGGACGACTGAGATTGGAAGGGTAATTTGATGAGCTCCACAAGCCCAAATATTGGCTCATCCAGCCACATGAGGATTTGTTTCACATTGTGGATGGAATTCCACACTAGAGAGTATATATTTTGGTGTGCCAATTGCCACATGGCCGTTGTCTGCTGAACAACAAACAAATGCTTTTGAATTGGTGTGTGAGTTGAAGATGGGTGTGGAGATTGCATTGGATTATAGGGTGGAGCTTAATGGTAGGGCTAACTATAAGATTGAGAGAGGAATAAGGAGTGTGTTGGAAAATAGAGAGGTAAGGAAGAAAGTGAACAAGTGAAAAGAGTAGGAAGACTTTATTACAAGGTGGATCTTCCTACACTTATTTAGATTGCTTGAATGATTTGATTATAGTATGAATCGAGGATGATATTAAATTAGGCATCGTAGTACCCTTGTTAAAAAATGTTGGAGAGTATCAGTTTAATTTTCAACACAAATCAATCAAATGATATATAGTTATTATAGCTATATACATGCTACTATAAGCTGAATTTAAAAATATAAATGAAAATTTGTGTTCTTTTTACTTTACAAGGACTAGATCTAGAAATTTGGCTCAAAACAGAAATGCACTGCCACATACTACTGAATTACTTTACAAAGTCTATTAAAGTTTTGGATAAAAAAGTTAATACAATATAAAAGGATCAAGTACACTCTACACAAATAAAATAGGTCATAGTACAATAAAAGTAAAAGTTGAAGTAGTAAAATAAGCTACAATTTTGTGCTCACCCTAAATGCATCTATTTGTGCTACTTCCATCTTCAATTTCAAAAATCACTTCCAGTAAGTGCAATCAACATCTTACAATTTGGTGGAGAAGTCCATTTCATACACAGGAAATCTAAAATTATTGAAAACTAAAAAAAAAAAAGTCAACAAAAGAATTTCTATACTTTTTTGTATTACATTTTCCAAATGATCCTATCAACTTCAATCTAGCCATTTAGACTCTATGTTTATGCTTTCATACTCAGAGGGAATCTAAAATTATTGAAAAGTTAAAAAGAAAAGTCAACAATAGAATTTCTATAATTTATTAAAAAAATATACATTACTATTACTGTTGAAAACACTTTCTTCTCACGTGTTATCTCAATTTTGTTACTATGGAGAGTTAATTAGAAATAAAGTGAAAGTCGGTTCATGAGTTTTAGGACAAATGCTGTTATCATTTACTTTAAAGCAATATTGCAAAACAAAACATCTCAAAGAGTTCAACTAATTTAAATGAATGTTCTTTGAAGCTGCTAAATGCAGATAAACTTGGTATACATCATAAAAACAAGGAGCAAGCACCAACGAGTCAACACACATTTTTATATTAATCTTAAATCATTTGACAATGGGATTCACATTCCCTTATCTCTTTTTCATATGATTGGAAAATGTTGAAAATATATTTATTATCTTTGTTTTTATTGGATATCATATCATGTAAATAGGAATAATATCTCATATATTTATTTTTGTATTTATTGTCTTGAGCCTAAATAAAACGATTCCGTTGTTTAATTCACACGACTTCATCATATGTCTCTCTCACGTTCTCTCATTCAACATGGTATAAGAGGTCGGGTCACCCACCATTTATATACACGCACGAAGTCCTACAGTGTTGGGCGTGAAGGAGTGTATTGGAAAAAACCCATAAGAGATGAAGCTCTATAATAGAATTTATAAAGAGTGGTATACATCACCTTATAGTGTTGGGTACGTACCCTCACCTTACAAGTCGGTTTTGTAAGGATGAGTTAGACCCAATATAAAACTTAAGATGTATCAGAGCCTATTGGATCGGGCCACCCACCATTTATATACACGCAGTGTTGGGCGTGAGGGGGGTGTATTAGGAAAAATCCATAAGAGATGGAGCTCTATAATAGTTTATAAAGAATGGTATCCCTCACCTTACAAACTGGTTTTGTAAGGATGAGTTAGTGTCAATATAAAACCCATAAAAAAGATTAGTTGTTAAAATTAGTTTATGTTAGTTGCAAATTAGTTAGATTAGTTATAAATTTGGTTCTAATAGTTACTTAGGAATCTATATATAAATAACATTTCACACCTAAATATGAGCATAGACTACGATTTAGAAGTCTCAAGAATTCGTAAACAATTGCTACACGATGAAGCTTGGATGAGAAATTAAGACTAAGATATAATTGTAACAATCTCAGTGACCTTCTTTTCTACTCTCCAGCACAATCTCTAGGGACTCTTAGATCACTAATAAAACTTCTCTTTTTATATCAATCCGTCTGCACAGCTGGTTCATCATGCAGCTCCATAACTAGTGCTGACCATATATACTCTGCATTGGATTCAAAGTTTATAATATATTCAATTATTATAAACTAGATAGAGACACAAGAATAACAAATGCAGATGAATTGTGTAAAACAAATACAATTTCATGTAATGTAAATAAATAAAGAGTATCACATGGTAACTAGTTTCACCTATGTTTTTTTCAACTACATCCAATTAAGTTATTTGAATTAAATTCAGATATAAGTGAACTAAGTTTACGTGAATTCAGTTTACATTACATGGATGTAATCAAAAAATGAAAAAAAAAAAAAAACTGGGATGAAACTGGCAAAAGTGAAAATATATAAATCATATATGTGAGATGAAAAAAAACTGAAAACATCGTTTTCTTTCATTAATTCACCAATAAAATTATTCAACAATTATTTCCTTTTCTTCTCTCAGCATCAAGACAAAACATCTTTTTACAATATCGAAATGCAGTACCTGTGCCACCAATCCATGGAAAATACCCAAAAATATCCTATATAAAAGTTTTTATGATAAACATAATCAGGCGAAACTATTGAAGCATTTAAAAGTGGGGTTGTTGGCTTTTCAGATTTTTTGTTTCAAAATATGATAAATGTTTTATTTGAATTTTCACGGCTTTTCAGATTTTTTGTTTCAAAATATGATAAATGTTTTATTTGAATTTTCATACTCTAATCACACATGTACGATGTCACCTCCCAATACTAGGGATGAACAATGGACCGGGTAGGGCTGGTTCAGACTCAAAAACCACAACCGGTCTAAACTGCGGGTCATATATACAAACCCATTTTCTTCCGTTTTGTCATACAGGTTGGTCGGTTCACGGATGGCGTAGTTTTCAGGTAGTCTCAAACAACCAACTAGTCCAATCCGCGGGTCATATACACAAACCCATTTCGCCCGTTTTGTCATACAGGTTGGTCGGTTCACGGGTGGCGCGGTTTTCGAGTGGTTTGATATGGGTAAGTCTCAAACAACCAACAAAAGATCCAAATAAAAAAAAATACACATCATCAACTCTCATATCTGTATCAAACATACCAACACAAAAATATAGAAGATGGTCTCAAACAATCAACCGGTCCAAACCGCGGGTCATATACACAAACCCATTTTCGTCCGTTTTGTCATACGGGTTGGTCAATTCACGGGTGGTGCAGTTTTCAAGTGGTTGATATCGTAAGTCTCAAACAACCAACAAAAGATCCAAATAAAAAAAATACACATCATCAACTCTCATATATGTATCAAACAGACCAACACAAAAATACACAAGAAGAAAAAAAAACATAATGAGAAAAAAGTTTCAAGAAGAAACAAAAAGAAGAAGACGAAAACGAAGATGAAGAAGAACAAGGGTTATCCTTTGGTTTTCACTGTTGGAAGGTCATGAGCATAAATGAAATCGTTTGCCACAACCTTTTCGAAAGGTCTCCGCAAAGCATATGACATTATAGTAAATTCGTTTGAAGAGCTAGAATCCTATGCAGTTCACGCATTTTTAAATGATCGTGATCTAGCGGCTCTACCCATATATCTAGTGGGACCATATTAAACCCTGAGTCCAAAACAAAGGCACCGTTGATTTTGATGATATCATCAAGTGGCTTGATGATCAACCTCCTTCTTCGGTAATTTCCTCTACTTCAGGAGTAGGGGTCCTTTCGGTGAGGATCATGTTATAGAAATCACACTTGCTACTGAGAATAGTGGGGCCTATTTTATATGGTCTTTGCGTAAACCTCCATCGAAGGGTGCCATGGTAGTGCCCATTGATTACGCTCTTTTTGATTTAAATTCAATTTGACTTGAAGGTTTTTTAGATCGGACGACTAAGATTGGAAGGGTATTTGGATGGGCCCTATAAGTTCAAATATTGGCCCATCCATCCACAGGAGGATTTGTTTTGCATTGTGGAAGGAATTCCACATTGGAGAGTATATATTTTGGTGTGTCAATTGCCACGTGACCGTTGTTTGCCAAACAACAGACAAATGCTTTTGAATTGGTGTGTGAATTGAAGATGAGTTTGGAGATTGCATTGGGTTATAGGGTGGAGTTTAATGGTGGGGCTAACTATCTTGTAACTGCTAATAAGATTGAGAGAGGAATAAGGAGTGTGTTGGAAAACGGAGAGGTAAGGAAGAAAGTGAAAGAGATAAGTGAAAAGAGTATAAAGACTTAGTTAGAAGGTGGATCTTCCTACACTTATTTAGGTCGCTTGATTGAATTGATTATAGTATGAATCGAGTATGATATTAAATTAGGCATCCTAGTACACTCGTTAAAAAAAATGTTGGGAGAGTATCAGTTTAATTTTCAACACAAATCAATCAAATGGTAGATAGTTATTATAGCTATATACATGCTACTATAAATTGAATTTAGAAATATAAATGATAATGTTCTTTTTCCTTTACAAGGGCCAGATCTGGAAATTTGGATTAAAAAAAAATGCCCTGCTACAAACTATGGAGTTTTCTCATAGCAATGAACTAGTGACACAAACACCAATACCAACACCAAACATGACACCGTAAACACCAACAATAATGTATCCAGGCACGACACTGATAATTAACAATGTAAGAAATTAAAAATAATTAAATGTATCCACATGTGTCTATATCGAACGCTGACACATGTGTGAAAACAAACACACATTCGATTTGAAGTGTTAATACTACATAGTCTTGGAGTAAGCTGATCATACTTAATATTTAGGGAATTGATACTTAGAACATATAGCAAATAGAAAAACGTCCTAAATTTAACCCACTATCCACAGTCCAATTGGTTTGATTAGCTTTGATACCAAAATAAAACATCTAAATTAATTGTAACTACAAATTATATAGTTTACAAGTACAATAATCAAAATAAATGGTAACTGCAAAATATATAGTTTACAATTTATCTTCTGATCTCCCAGAATTACAAAATAATTTAGTTCTCAAATACAATACAGAAATAAAACTACATCATTTGGTTTTGATTCCAACTTTAACCCTATTTTATATGCTGTAATACATAGAAAATAAGGGGTGAAATAATAATCTCATTGAGTTCTATAAGAAGTGGATGGGCATTTCTAATTTTTTTTCCTTATATGCAACATAAATCATGAAATGAATATGAATTTCATGCTAAAATATCTTTAACCTTTACTTTCCTTTAAAATAGATAAAATGTCATAATCCTCTTTTTACCTTAAAGTATGTAAAATATGCATGCCCTATTTCTTTTCCTTAAAGTATATAAAATTTTTCCCAATTATCTTGCCGTTGGTCATCAAGATATTTGAGACCTATTGGTAAAGTTTGGTCTGACCATGATCCCAACCGGTGTCCTGATTGTTATTCCTTTATCCATTGTTTCATGCTTGAAACATCATCAATGTCCTACAATATTTTCTTGGGCCATGCATGTCATGACATTATGTATGCAATGCATATGTAGCAGTATGTATGCAATTCATATCTCATCAATACATGAATGTAGTAATTAAATCAATCTCAACATAACAATATATAAACTAGAAAGTAAATTAACTTCAAACCATTCATCAAAGGAAGTCTTAAATGAGTGGTCATTTAATTGGAATTAGTCATTAGTTTACACATTCTGATCAGGGGGACTTGGGTTAGAGGCAACGTGACCAGAGGCAGACTATGATCAGAGGAAAACTTAGACCAGAGGTAACGTGACCAGAGACAAATTCTGATAAGAGGCAGCATGATCAGAGGAAGAATTCAAAGGTTGCTAGAAGAAAGAAATATCAGAGGCATCTAGAATGAAGGAAAGGAAGCCATAATGAAGGAAAATCATAGGCAACAAGAATGAAGGAAAAATCAGAGGCAAACAAAATGAAGGAAAATCAAAGGCAACCAAAATGAAGGATATCATAGGCAACCAGAATGAAGGAAAATCAGAGGTAGCAATATCAAATCAAGGCAAAACAGAAACATTCAGAGGGATTTAGGGAATGTATTAACGTCGTAATTATCCTATTCTATTTAACACTGCATCCCCTCAATCTTTAACATGATATAAATCATCACACAACAAGTACATAATGAAGTATTTTAAGGGCAATTAAATGCATATTATCAAACAATTCCTACATGCTAAAATCCATAGTTTTTCCCTCACTTTCAAATTTTATTAAAACCCAATATCAAACCTAGAAAACCATTTCTACTAGAAATTGAAATTAAAATCAAACCTTGGAAACCCACATGCAAAATGTAAAAACAGTTCTAGGAAAAGAACTCACAATTTGTGATCAATGCATTTGGGCACATATTTCTAGCTTTGTACTGTGAAATTTTAAATGACATTTTCAACCGAATATTAGTTTTTTAGCATATTTCTAAACTTTCAGTCATAATTGAGTTTTAATGTTATTATTTGCATATTGATCATTGCTCGCTTTGTAGGCCATAACTTGAGATCTAGATATCGGATTGATGCGTGGGAGCAGACGATGGAAAGCTAAGAGTCAGAGTTACATCTTTTATGTTGGCACAAAAGCCTAATTCCGAATTTTATTGGGTCTAAGTTGTTGATTATGTGATCTTAGATTTTTGTAATAATTTTTAGTATTGGGCCACTTGTTTTAAAGCCCAAAATGAGTACTATATATTTTTAGCTTTTTTTAGGGTTTAGGCGATTTCTGTTTTGGGACTCACATAGAAATAAGAGTTTTTATTATTTTCATGGAAGGCTAAATTCCCAAGATTAATCTATTGTTTAGGAATTTCCTAAAAACCATGAGGTTTATTTTATAATGTTAATTTCATGTTGTCGATTCTATTCTTTTTCATTCGATTATATTGTTAGTTTGATTGCTTAATTCGAGTTTCAATGGGATTGATAAATTTAGTTTGACAGAATTCAATTTCTTATCTAATCAATTGTAGTTTCTCGACGCTTGATTGTTAGCTATAATCCATCAATTACCGTGATGCTTAATCTAGTTAAAGAAACATAATTCATATAAGATGGATTTATGCTTTCTTAATCAATACTATAGTCAAACAAAAATACAGTCACAATTTAGAAATTAAACCTGTTGATAGAATATGTGATAGGTTTGGAATTATCGAATCAGTTGATTAGTCATTTCAATATGCATGACTTTAATTTGTTTCCTCAATCTGTTTTTACCTAAATTTGAAACCCCGTGTTTGAATTGATTCTAAATTTGGTTGATATAATTAGAACTCCTTGCGAGATTGAGTTGTTATCGCTATGTTACGTTTTTATTACATGTATGTGACCAATTTGCCAAGAAGAAATTTCTTTAGATCGAGCTGGGTTGTGGGAATTTTTTGATTTCTCAGCTTTCAACACTTCTGTCTCTACTGTTCTGATTTGAATTATAAAATTCCTCAAATTTGCTCCTTATCTTCATTAGTATTGTTTTGGATGTTTAATGAGTTTTGAGTAGGAGAAAGGGACATGCAAGGGGTTAGATTATAGGGAGAGGACTTTAGAGAGCTGCTGTCTTTGAAGGAATTTGGAAAGTAGAGGAAATTTGATGAATGAGGTAGACAATGGACAATAATCGATGTGGGTATTTTTCAGAATGTTTTGAGAGTGTGTAACTGGAAAATGAAAAAAATGAAGGTGGGAAATGGGTTAGTACCTGTGAGTGAAAGAGAAATAAAGGTGGCATGTTCTCTCTTTGCCACTTGGACTTGTTAATACTCTCACTTTTCTATTCTACCATTGATCCTAAATTCATATTACTAGAAACAAAGCATTAATAATTAATAAAATTTTAGTAATTCTAATTAGTACTTAAATCCTTTTAAATATTTCTAAGGTAGTGAGAGTGTTTTACATGTTTCCTAGGATATCTTCGTTTCCTCTAATATCATTGTTTCCTCTGAGATTTTCGTTTCCTTTGATATCGTTTCTTTTGTTTCCTTGTTCTTTTTACTACACACTCAATGAAACCATTAGTGCAATAAATTGTTCCCACAAAATACCTTTGTTATCATTAAAACATGATGAGAGATTGCTCCAAGGACTAGCTTGTTTCCCACACAAGTATGAAGAGTGATGTAGCCACATGTGTGGCCCAGTGTCTGACATGCCAAAAGGTGAAAATAGAGCAACAGAGGTCTGTTGGCCATTTACAACCATTAGAAATATCTGAATGGAAATGGAATTCCATATGTATGGATTTTGTTGTAGGTCTACCTCGTACTCATTTTGGATCGATTACATCTGGGTAATTGTAGATAGGTTGGTCAAGTCAGCCTATTTCCTACCTGCAAGACCACTTACAATGCTCTCAAATTGGTCAGACTATTTATAAAGGAGATGATGAGACTGCATGACGTACCTTCCAACATAATATAAGATAGAGATCCTAAGTTCACCTCTATATTTTGGAAGGCCTTTCATAAATCCTTATGAACCTGTCTGAATCTTAACACAACTTACCATCCACAAACTGATGGTCAGACTGAAAGAACTATTCAGACCCTTGAAGACATGTTGAGAGCATGTGTCTTAAAGGATGGGGGAAGTGGGACATGCACTTACCTTTGGTAGAATTTGCATATAACAATAGCCATCACACCAGTATATGAATGGCACCATATGAGGCATTATATGGTCACAAGTGTAGGGCTCTCCTATGCTTGTCAAGGTAGGAGACAAAGGGATTATAGGGCCTGAAATCATTCAAGAAACCACTGAGAAGATCTGTGTCATTCATGATAAATTGAAAGTGGCCTAGTGTAGGAATAAGAGTTATGATGATAACATAATAAGACCTTTAGAATTTGATGAAGGTGATGATGTATTCCTTAAGGTTATCCCCACTATTGGTCTTTTAAGGGTGTTAAAGGTCAAAAAGCCCAATCCCTGTTTTGTAGGACCTTTCCAAATTGTGCAACGAATAGGCCCCATAGCCTACAAGTTATTCTTACCACCCTGCTTGTCATACTTACATGCCTTCCATGGTTCCCAACTTAAAAAGTTTGTTTTTGACCCTTATAAAATTTTGAGTCACGAGGCTCTCAAATTAAAACCCAACATCACTTATAATCCTTTACCAATTTTGATTGTTGACAATAAGGAATAAGATCATTCCCTTAGTAAAGTTTATTTGGGGAGGATCATCACCAAAGGAAGTAACATGGGAAACTGAATTTGACATGATGAAAGATTATCCCAATCTTTTCCAATAACTAAGCTGTCAAAATTTTGAGGACAACTTTTTTCTAAGGGGGAGAGCAATAACAACCCCTCTCACAACCTTACAAATATTTACAAGATAGAGATAGTAATTAAATTACTAATTTTTTTTTTTTGTTAAGCATCATACATTATTTTCAAGTAATATTTACTTTATATATCAAAGTTGGGGTAGGAAATTGGTAGTATTAACAAAGACAAGTGTCAAAATAGGAGAGTACCTCAATATTCTCTTATTCCCTCCCATAAGCCCCACTTTCTTTCACCACAAACCCCACTTTCTCTTCTATCCAAACACAAAAAGGTTATTGTTTCAATCTGTTACTATTTATCATCAACATCTCTATCCTTTTCCCTACCTCCCGTAGATCCTCCAATGGCAAAAACATTTGAGGTTTTTTTTTCCTCCAATCTGATCTCCTACATGTCTTCTCCTTCACCTTTAGTATTGTTTACAGTCTACGGCAACATTGAAAGAAGATAAAGACCAAATCAGATAATCCCAGATTCGATCCATTGCAGTAGAGGCAGAAATATTAGGAGCTAGAAAACCGAACAACTCCAACAACCCAACTCAACTCTAAAGGAAATTTATCCTTGTCAAGAGTGTGAGTTATTTTCCTGGTATAACTGATTTTTCATAATGCATGTGGGTTCTTCGGTTGATTTCAACATCTTTTTCTGCTGAAAGATTTCTTTTCTGGGATCTACAAATAATGGGGGTTTTGAAATTGAGAATTGAGGAAAATTATGAGGTTTTGCATGTAGGAATTGTTGAAACTTGCATTCAATTCTTCAAAATTCATTCATTTTGCATGTGTGTAATGATTATAGTAATGTGTTAAGGGATTGAAAGAATGAGGATTGAATGTTAGTGGGCTAACTGGTGCGTTTTGTGTATTAATAGTTCTGTCTGAAACTTCCCTCTGAACATCTTGTTTTAATTATATCTTGAATCTCCTCTGATTAAGACTTCCCTTTGTCTCGAACATCTACTGATTGAGACTTCCCTCTGTCTTGAAGTTCCTCTAACTGAGACTTCCCTTTGACGAGGTTTCCCTCTTACTGTAATTTCCATTTAACTAGAAGTTCCCTCCAGTTGGAAGTTCTTTTTGATATTTGACCTAAGACTAGCTTTTACTTAAGATCATTGAATTACTTATGTAAAAGCTAATCAATTAATTGAAATATATATGATATTGAGGTATGTTTGATATGCATAATGTCGTAGCATGTATTATTTTAAATTGTTACGATGAGACATAAGGTTATTTCAGAAATGAAACATTAGAAAGGAAAGATAAATGGGACGCCGATTGAGGTCATGGCCAAGACCTACATTACGTTGAGATCATTGATGTGTCCTTTTCTACACTTTGAGGAAAAGGAAGGAATACACACTTTTCTATACTTTAAGGAAAATGAATGAAAAAAAGGATTATTTTTCTTAAACAAAATTTCATAATCATGAAATTCTTGAATTTTCATCTAAGTAAATTTATTTGAACTTCCCTTCCCCTTTTTATAAAATCAATTGCGATTATTATCTCACCCCTATTTATTATGCATTGAAGCAGATAAGAGGACTTGAAACATGGACTCGAGCTTAGAGGATTATGTTGTAACAACCTTCTCATTATCTTAGAAGACTAATACAATAATTAGATTATTAAAATAGATTATTTACAAGATTAAGATAGTTATTAGATTATTAAAAGTTGGGGTGGGAAAGTATTAGTAATAACAAGTACAAATGTCAAAAGAGGAAGATACATCAATCTTCTCTTTTTATCTCTCACTCACCGGTATACCAACCAGTTTAGACCTTCCTTTCTCTCACCACCAACTCCACTGTTTCTTCTATCCTAACACAAGACCACACTTTCTTACTGTAGATCATCAACATCTCACTATTTTCCTTTTTCTCCCAAGATCCTGCAATGGCAGCAACTATCTGAAGTTTTCTCCCTGCAATCTGATCTCGTGGATACCTTCTCCTTCATCTTTAGAGTCATCTGTTGACCTATTGGAACAGAGACATAAGTGTTAAGAGCTAGGAAACCTGACAACTCCAACAACCAAGCTAAACTCTAAAGGAAACTTCTCCTTGTCAAGAGTGTGGGTTCTTTTCCTAGAAATAATTTTCTTATTTGCATGTGTGATTTCGGGTTTGATTTTAAGTTCATCTACTATTGAAAAATTCATTTCCTAGGTTTGAAATAATGGGAACTTTAAAATTGAGAGTGAGGAAAAACTATATGGTTTGACATCTAAGAATTGTTGAAACTTGCCTTCAATTGTTCAAAATTCA
The DNA here is from genome assembly GCA_037974735.1 of Cicer chorassanicum. Lineage (NCBI taxonomy): Eukaryota > Viridiplantae > Streptophyta > Magnoliopsida > Fabales > Fabaceae > Cicer > Cicer chorassanicum. Next base: position 44,010,611 of record JBBPBP010009778.1, read on the forward strand.
TTCATTCTGGATATGTGAGTGTGTTGATGGTTATAATGTGTTAAGGATTGAAAGAATGAGGGTGGAATGTTAATGGGCTAACTAGTGAGTCATCTGTGTTAACATTTTTGACTGAACCTTCCATTAGGATTATACGTATCCTATGAACCTTCCATCTAAATGTTCTACATATCTTTTGAACTTCCTTTTAGACATTCTATGTAGCCTCTAAACCTTCCTTTTGGACGTTATATGCATCGCATGAACATTCCCTCTAGACAACGCATCATTTGAACCTTCTCTTTGGATATTCTATGTCTCCTATGAACCTTTTCTTTGGACGTTCTACGTATCCTCTAAAACTTCTCCCTGGACATTATATGTAGACCCTCTCTAAACATTCTATGTAGACTTTGACTTAACTTCCTCTAATCCAATCCTTTTTCTGATAAAGTCCTTCTTATGAATTGACTTCCTTTGGATGAATCATTCCTCTGATCGAACTTCCTCTAGTCTAGCCATTCCTCTAACTTGACTTCCTCTAATCGAATCTTTCCTCTAATCGAACTTCTTCAGATCGAACTTCCTCTGGTCTAGTCCTTCTTTTGACTTGACTTCCTCTAGTCGATTTCTTCCTCTGACTTAACTTCCTCTGGTCCAGTCCTTTCTCTAACTTGACTTCTTCTGATCTAGTTATTCTTTTCATTGAACTTCCTCTGGCTGGAGTTCCCTTTGACTGTAATCTCCCACTGATTAGAACTCCCTCTGACTGAGATTTCCCTCAAACAGTAACTTCTCTCTGATATTCGACCTAAGACTAATCTGTACTTATTGTGTTGAAGTCAATTAAGTGATTAAAATTGATGTGATAATGATGTATGTATAATATACATATTGTCATGAAATGCATTGTTTTAAAATGATACAGTGGGACATTGAGGATTGTTTTAGAAATGAAAAATAGGTAATGGAAGAACAATTGGAATGTCGGTTGAGGTCATGGCCAAAACCTACCTTGCCAAAGAGGATCTCAATTATCTTGGTGATCCATATTGAGATAATTAAGGAGGTCTTTTCCATACTTTAAGGAAAAGGAAGGAACATACACTTTCCCATACTTTAAGGAAAATGACTGAAAATTAAGGATGATTTTTCTTAAACAAAATTGCATAATCATGATATGATTGAAATTGAATTTAAGGAAATTTATTTGAACCACCTTTCTCTTTATTTTTTTTTTTATAGAAGTCACTGAGATTATTATCTCATCCCTTATTTTTATGATTATAGAAGATAAGAGGGTTTGATGCTAGGATTCGGGCTCAGAGGATAAAGCTCAGTAGTATATTTAGTTTTAAGTTATAATTTATTTTGTGTATTGGTACATCAAATGATGTTTTGTAGACCATGTATTATGTAGTTACAATGAAAATTCAATGATTTTACTTTATGAGAATTTACATGATTGCCTCTAGAATGTTAGAATGTATGTATTGTTACCATTTTTTAGATACACGGTGATGATTATTACACAATCTTGTTAATAGCATCACTTTTTACACACACACACATAGTGAGAATGCTTTTTTTTTTTTTAAGTGAAAATAAGAGGAATAATTCTCAAACTAAAACAAATGGTTCACATTAAAAACTCCGTTTTAAAAACACACACATCTCTCCCTATTTTATTATTTCTTCTAAATCATTTACTTTTTCATCTTTAATTTCAATTTACATTGTTTATAAATATATAATAAACATTTAATTCATTTTCTAAGACAAAAAAAGCACAAAAGCAACAACGCCATCGTGAAACTTATGGATCTGATGGAGATAAAATTATAAACTTTTAGGTGAAACAAATTTGATGATAGAGCATAAACAATGAACCTCAGAAATCCAAATTTTAGAAAAATGAAGGAAAAAGAGACAACAATTCTTGCATCCAAACAAAAATAATTTCATAGGATAAATGTTTGTCGCTAATTAATTAGTTAAAATTAGTATAATTTTGATATCTTCTAAATAAAATGAGAATAATTGTAATGATTATAAAACTGTAGACGGGACAAATAATTGTCACTAAAGACTAGTTAAAATTAGAATTTTTCAATATCAACATAAAAATTATTATGATTTTAAATAAAATAAATATATTATTTTTTTGGCTAAATACCACCCGTGATCCGTTAACTTAATTTCGGTTAACGATTTGGTGCTTTATCTTTTTTTTTTCTTCCCGATTTGGTCCTTTATGTTTTTAAATAATTTCAGCGTTATCCTTTAAGTGGAATTCCGTTAAGAAAAAGTTAAAAAATCCTTCATCTAGATCATTGCATATGTTCATCAAACCTATAGGAAAGATTGCTACTTATCTGAAGTGATTTCTATGGAGTATAAATACTTATAGTTTCAGTTTTAATGAATCAATCCTACTATCAAACTTAGAACAAATTTTGAATATTTTTCTGAAATATTTTCAAAACATAAAGGATAACTTTTTCTGAACTTGGAGGAGAATTTTTTTTTTCTTAACGAAACCCCACTTAAAGGGTAACGCTGAAATTATTTAAAAACATAAAGTGCCAAATCGGAAAAAAAAAGATAAAGGACTAAATTGTTAACTGAAACTAATTGAAGGGACCACAGGTCGTATTTAGCCTATTTTTTTCACATTCAAATGTTTCACATTTTTTTTTTAAATTAGTCATTAAAGAAGATTTTGGAACATATAATTCATACACAAAACAAATGTTTGTTTTTAATCCATTAGATAAATTTTTTTTTTATCTTCTAAATAAAATTGAAAAAATAATTATATTATACTAATTACAATTTATTATAAACGTCATGCACGGAACAACTATTTGTCAATAAAGAATTAGTAAAAATTAGTTTTTTTCCAATATTGTCGACATAAAAGCGAAATCAATTCTAATAGACGGGACAAATTGACACCTATGAGATTAAAAAACATAAACAAGACAAGTTCTGAGAGATTAAAATTTCAAAATAATTATCTAACATGGGACGAGTTGTTCCCGATAAGATTGAACTATTATACACACATTAGACAAGTTATTACTCATAAAAATTTCAAAATAATTATCATGCACAAGACAATTTATCACATATGAGATTGAACTATCATACACATGAAAAGTTCTAACTAGTAAAAAATCAAACTCAATATCATACAGAAGGCTAGTTTATCTATGCAATTATGATCATGCTTTATATGTTTCACTTTAGTTTAGATATATAACTCATAAAGAAGAAAATTGTGTATTCAGATTTTATAAGTCTTTCCCATTACTTCTAATTTTCTAAGCATATTCACAATTTATATAAGTAAATATATTATTGTTTGAGTCACATAAAGAAATACTATCAACCTTGGATCTATATTATCACATACGAGTATTTTACTATTTCAATATAATTTATAAATTAGCTCTTCTCAACCTTTTTCTTTTTGTCAATATCTTCGGTCAAAACTACAGTATTTATAAAATTAATTAAATTAAATATAATAAATCAAGATTAATTTTTTTTTTCCTAAATTGACTAT
>JBBPBP010009778.1:44016260-44030846 GCA_037974735.1 Cicer chorassanicum
TCAACATAAAAATGAAAAAAATTATAAATGAAATAATTATAGTTTTTTTGACACTTAAAATTTTTCACATTGTTTTTTTAAAGAATTATTCAGTAAAAAAGATTTTGGAACATACAATTCATACACAAATCAAATGTTTTTTTTAATTCATTTGTTAATTATTTTTTCATGTGTTATAAATAAAATTGAAAAAAATATATTTTATAATAATTATAATTTATTATAAATGTCATGCGCAGGATAAATATTTGGCAATAAGGAATTAGTAAAAATTTGGTTTTTTTTTTAATAATATTGTCGACATAAAAATGAAATCAATTATAATAGACGTGACAAATTGTCACCTATGAGATTAAAAATCATAAACAAGACAAATTCTGGCAAGGTTACCATTTCAAATAATTATCTAACACAGGACAACTTGTTCACGATGAGAAAAATTATCATAGATACATCGAACAAGTTTATGAGATTGAACTTGTTAGAATAAAATTGGTTTAATTTAAAACACTAATGTTTTTAATTAAGTGTGAAGTTCCAAGACCAAAAGTATTGTGTAGAATATTAGGATATATCCTCTAATGATTAGACAAAATGACTTGGTACATTATGCATTTCAAATCTGGTGTAAAGTGTGACACCCTAAGCCCCAAAATAATACATAATAACTTATACCATATTTTTTTAAAACAAATTGCAAGCGAATAAATATAACTCTTTCAGAGGAAAAATAAACTTTTACAAGTTATTTAAGATATCACATTTCTCAAAATTCAAAAGGAACATTTTAATTTTTTTTTCTCCTGTAAAACAAGACAATCTCCATAAACTTGATTTAGTTAGAATTTCTTAATTTAATTCCAAAAACTTACTAGAACTTATAAGGTTTTCATACAAAAAACCATTTTTAATTAAATAAATAAAAATGAAACTTATGACTCTCATTCCCGGTATCACCTATAGAGCGGAGCTTCTCCAAAACTTGAACTTGAAGACTCATTAACGTGTAATAACTGCGATTTCACAAATGCCAGGTCAAGCTAGTCAAACAAAAACAACGAAGAAGGTGAGTTTCAAAATCATGTTGATAGTATAATATATGTAAAGAACACGCAATCAATCATAGATAAACCGTATCGTTACACAACCATTCTTCAAGGAAAAACATCACATTATAAAGTCAAAATCCCTCAAGGAAAATCAATACATTTCACTATAACATTAAATCATCTAAGATAAATTATTATCGCACACGATACATATTAATCGCAACAAAACAATCACAAGAATATGCAATGTTATGCATGAGCTTAGACTCTACTTCACAATTTGGTACCATTCTAACTCTGAAGTACTTGGTTAGCAGGCTTGATACTATGCCACCACCTGAGTGGATGGGTAATTCAAATTGACCCTGTCCTCATAGGTCCCCTCAACTCAACTCGAGACACATATACGTGACAATCAAGGTAAATGTGTGTTGCGTGGTAGCTCCTAACATTTTAAGTGTTACCTCCAAGTCACCTAAGAATTCCCCACCCGAATAACTCTAAGGTCTAACAATCTTACCTTAAGGCTCAATAGTAGACCGCCACGATCAAACTCATTTAGTTGTACTTCCTCGAAATCACTAGACTTGTCAGGCCCTACCTATATGATGATAATAATCTCCAATTCAAAAATTATCAACATCTATTTTCTCCCCTCGTTGGCTTAGACTTCTCCATTAAGAACACTATTTTTAGCACAAGTTGGAATCATCACTATTACATCAACTATGGAGTTACTTCAAAACTCTCATCACAAATTTATAACATCACTATTATCAATCATACACCATCATCATCATCACATAAACTTATATCATAAAATGCATCCATATTTTATTATCACCTCACATAAACTCGTCTAATCAAACATATGCACAAAATTCATTCGACATCCAATATCACAATAATATCAAATACCACACATTCGACGAAATTAAATTAATCAACGCCTTATAAATGTTTCTATTTCACATTTTAATGTCACAATTTCGATTTGTGGACATTAATTAATTTATCACTCATAGGGCTACTACCATACGTAGCGAGCCCCGATGAATTATTTAGAAATACGGTTTTTTTTCGTTCATCTCACAATATATTGTGCTCATGAATTCAAATGCTCTTTCACCCTTACCTTATTTTGATGTTTTCTCAAACACATGAATCAATGAGAGTTTTCAATGGCAACTACAGATCGACCATGTACATCAAACGAATTTGAAAAAAAAATGGCGAGTTCACAAAAATTGCGAGACACGAATGCTAAATTATGCAGAACATAAAAATCAATGTTAAATACTTAATAATTTTAGGAGCAAAAATGGGTCAAAACGACAAGAAAAGATCTGTAGAAAATGTCTCACCGACTTGTCGGTGCGCCGGAAGGGTCCAACGTCAACTTCACCGAAAAATGCAAATGAGTAATGCTATTTGAAGGTTTCGATGAAAGGGATTCTAAAACGATGTCCATTTTTCCAAACAAAGCTCCTAGTGTCCAAAATTGAAGCGAAATAGAAACAACAATGGGGAAGCTAATCTTTGAGACATAAGGATTCACGATTACGAGCAGCTGGAATGAAATGAGAAGCAGATAGATTACATATATGGTATCATTTTTCACCATTGGTGCTTGTGGTGTTCGAAACTAGCAAAAACGGTGGTTGATGGTGGGTTTCGCAATAGAGATAAATATGAACTTTACATAAGATATTCAATGGTTTGATGTTGCATAAGGATGAGAATGAAGGGTATAGTTATGGGTGTATAGATTGGTTAGAAGAGTTAAATTGGGATTCAATGGCATTTTGTTTGGGATGAAGATTAAATGTAGAACGTTTTCTAAAATCGGAGCTCTAATGTGGAAGACAATAAATAATGACTATGAGGTGTGAATAGTAATCACTAAAAGAAAGGAGTTGCAAAACACTAACCAATCTAAAACTATCTTTATTTATTTATTTATTTATTTATTTATTTATTTATTTATGCTAATAACACCTTTTAGTTTAAAGATTCACTTAGAGCACTATGTTAAGTAAATCACCACCCCCAACCTAATTATAAGTGTTTTCATTATTGTATTTTATAATAATAAATAAATTAAACTATTTAAAGCTTCATTAATAAAAATACTAATTACTAGAATAAACCACCTAAAATTACTAATAATTTATTTTACTCATCTATAACTAAATTTTATTCTTCCAAGTACTCATACTAAAATAATATTATTTATAAAATAATAAATAAATATAATATTAAAAACTTATATAAACAATTAAATTAAATATATATATATATATATATATATATATATATATATATAATTTCACATTAAAACACAAACACGTATAAGAAAAATTAATCACTATATTACTTATATATATTATTAATAGATTTGGGGTGTTACAAAAAGCGCCTCTGATATAGTGCCTTTGATGGTACAAGTAATGGACTGTTGCAACTCGACTGCCTCTGTTGGTGCTGATAAGGTTCTACCTAAGCGTCCTCTGATAAGGTTCTGCTCAAAGTTGCCTCTAAAGAAGCAAGCAACATTCCACTCAAATTGCTTATGAAGAAGCATATGAGGTTATGCTCAAGTTACATTTGAAGAAGCAAACAAGGTTTTGCTAAGCTGCCTATGTTCAGCTGCCTCTGAAGAAACGAGCAAGTTTCTGCTCATATTGCCTCTAAAGAAGCAAGCATCAGACTTTGTCTGCATTTGAAGAAAGTCAACACATATGAAAAATTCAACTTCCAGTCAATGGTCAAGGAAAAATTCAATGTTTTGGAAAATTCAATGCCTCTGGTAAAAGTCAACGGCCTTGAACGAACTCAATGTTTGACAAGAGTAAGAGATCTTTTGCAGTTAATCCTCTAAGAAGACAAGCAATGCATTACCTCTAATAATCTACCTTTGATTATCTTCACTGCCTCATAAAATTTGTTGGCTTTGATAATCTATGTTTTGATCCTTTAGTCTTGCACCCACTACTTTTGTTTTATACAAATTACGAGAAATGGATATCTTGGATAGTGACCTTAATTAAGCTCAATAGATATGTTTGCTATAACAAGTGCAATACATGTTATCTCTTTGAAATTGTAACAACCATCACCATATATCTAGAATACGATAATAAATCATACATTCTAATATTTCATAAAACGATCATCATTAAGTACAACATAAAAATGTCAATATAATACATAGTTTACAAGTATCCTTTGATGCACTAAAATATAAAACAATTTACAACTTCAAAATAACAGAGTTCTATCCTCTAATATCTGAACTACCAGCCTCTAGTCCTCTTATTTGCCATAATACATAAAAATATCAGATGAGATGATAATCTCTATAAAAAAAATGGAGGGGTAGTTCAAATGATTTTCCTTAGATGAAATTTTATACATGACATGAATATATAATTTTTATTTAAGAAAATAGTCTTTAATTTTTCCTTTCTTTTCCTTAATTCATGGAAAAGTGTAACCTCTTTCTTTTCTTTAAAGTATGAAAAAGTTTCCTCAATGAACTTGACGTGGGTCACCAATATAATTAAGAACCTCTTGGTAAAGTTGGTCTAGCCATGACCCCAATCAACATCCCGATTGTTCTTCCTTTACCTATTGTTTCATGCCTGAAACAATCCTCAATGCCCCACCATGACTAATTAAAATACGTATCATAATATCATATATGTAATGCATATGTGACATCATGCATGTACCACATATGTAACATAATGATGTAATGCATATCTTATTATCACATCAAATGCAAGCAATTAATTAACTTTAACATAACATTATGCAAAACAGAAGATACAAATGAATTTTTATGCCATTCATTATAAGGAAGTCTCAGTTAGACAAAACATTTAATTAGAAGAGGTTGCAGAATTAGGGACAGTCAGATCAGAGGAATGGTTATTTCAGAGGCAATTTGATCATAGGAATATTGGGATCAGAGATAGCCCGGTCAGGGGAAGACTTGGATCAGAGGCAACCCAATCAAATGATGATAAGGATTAGAGACATCCTGGTTAGAGGAAGACTTGGATTAGAGACAATATGATCATAGGAAGACTGGGATCAGAGGCAACCCGATCAAAGGAATACTTGTATATGAGGTAGCATGATCAGAGAAAGACTAGGATTATAGGCAGTCTGATCAGAGGAAGATTTAGATCAAAGGCAGCTTGATCAGAGGAAGACTTGGATCAGGGGCGTCGCGATCAGAGGAAGACTTGGATCAGAGGTAGTAAAAAAAAGAAGAAATCAAAGGCATCCAAAATAAAGAAAGGGAAATTAGAGGTAGCAAAACAGAGAAAGGGAAATTAGAGGTAGCCAAACCGAGAAAGAAAAATAAGAGGAAAAATAACGTTTAGAGATGGTTTAGGGAAACACATTAACTCAATAATTAGCCAATTACATCTAATCCTCATTCACTCAATCCTTAACATAGTACAGTTAACCATACAACAAATGTAGAATGAATGATTTTTGAAGAACCGAATGTAGATTTTAACATTTCCTAGATGCCAAACCTCACAGTTTTTCCTCACTCTCAAATTTTAAGAAACCCATTATCTCAAACCATAAATTAATTTCCAATTAGTTAAAAAAAAAAAAAACCAAATCGAACCCAGAAATTCACATGCAAAATGTGAATTCAGTTCTAGGAAAAGAACTCACAGTCTTGCCAAGATGAAGTGCCTTTAGAATCAAGTTGGTTGGGGGAGTTGTGTTCTTTCTCAGCTCTTAACTCTTCTACCTCTACTATTCTGGTTTAATCATTAGATTCTCAAATATGCTCATGGTCTTCTTTTAGTGTTGTTTTGGATAATTAATGGATCGTGATAGGAAGGAATGAACATGCAAGTGGTCAGATTGGAGGGATAAGACTTCAGAGAGTTGTTTCCTTTTCAAGAATTTGGGAAAAAGAGCAAAAATGAGAAGTGATGAAGATGGTGAACAGTAACCAAGTGTGGTTGGGGGTTAAAATGTTTTTGATAGAAAGTGGGATTGATAGTGAAAGAAAGAAAATGTAGCTGGTAATGAAACAAATGAAGATGACATATTTCCTCTTTTGACACTTGGACTTGTTAAAACTACCACTTTCCTATTCCCACTTTGAATATAAGTCAACTATTACTAAAAATAGGGTATTAATGTTTAATAACTTTCTAAAAATCTATTTACTATTTAAGTCTTGAAAATATTTCCAAAGTAGTGAGATGGTTGTTACAAAAATGAAGTACGCAAGGCTAAATTGTTTGCCACAACCTTTTTGAAAGGCCTCCACAGAGCAGGTGGCATTATAATAAATTCGTCAAAAGAGCTAGAATCCTATGCGGTTCACGCATTTTATCAGGTTAGGAAATCGCGCGTGCTATTGAGAATAGTGTTGTCCGTCTTTTGTGGTCTTTGTGTAAACCTCCACCGAAGGGTGCCATGGTTGCGCCCATTGATTAAAGTCTTTTTGATTTAAATTTGATTTTACTTGAAGGTTTATTAAATGGGACAACTGAGATTGGAAGGGTAATTGGATGTGCCCTACAAGCCCAAATATATGCCCATCCAACAACAGGAGGATTTGTTTTGCATTGTGGATGGAATTTCACATTGGAGAGTATATATTTTGGTGTGTCAATTGCCACGTGGCCATTGTTTGCCGAACAATAGAAAATTGCTTTTGAATTGGTGAGTAAATTGAAGATGGGTTTGGAGATTGCATTGAATTATAGGGTGGAGTTTAATGGTGGGGCTAACTATCTTCTAACTGCTGATAATATTGAGAGAGGAGTAAGGAGTATGTTAGAAAATGGAGAGGTAAGGAAGAAAGTGAAAGAGATAAGTGAAAAGAGTAGGAACACTTTTTTAGAAGGTGGATCTTCATACTTTTATTTAGGTCGCTTGATTGGTTTGATTATAGTATGAATCGAGTATGGTATTAAATTCATCTCAGTAGCCTTGTTAAAAAATGTTGGGAGAGTATCCGTTTAATTTTCAACCCAAATTAATCAAATGATATATAGTTATTATAGCTATATACATGCTACTATAAGCTGAATTTGGAAATATAAATGATAATTTGTGTTCTTTTTTACTTTAGAAAGACCAGATTTGGAAATTTGGCTCAAAACAAAATGCCTTGTCACAGACTATGGAATTGTTTTCTCATAGCAGTGAACTCGTGACACAAACACCAAAGACGACACCATAAACACCGGCAATAATGTATCCAAACATGACACTGTAAACAATGGTAATTAATAATGTAAGAAAATAAAAATAATCGAATGTATCCACATGTGTCTATTTCGGAAGCTGACACATATCTGAAAACAAACAATGGTAATACTACATAGTCTTGGAGTAAATACAATTGAAGACTTTGTTATGCTATATGTATTGTTGACCCATTTGACATGAGAGGAACAGAGGTTTAGATCCATAAACTTTTCCTCCCACCATGTACCATTCTTCTAATTTGGCCATACCTGTTATGTTACATGTCTTGAAACAAACACACATCACCCTAAGTAATGATCTAAACAGCTGCATAATGTTGATCAAGTGGCTCAATGATCAACCTCCTTCTTATGTAGTTTTCCTCTAATTTGGAAGCAGGGGTTCTTTTGCCGAGGATTAGGTTATAGAAAACACGCACGCTATTGAGAATTGTGGGGTCCGTTTTTTGTGCTCTTTGCGTAGACTTCAACTAAAGGGTTTCATGGTTGCGTCCACTGATTTCCATCTTTCCGAGTTGAGTTCTATTCTACCCAAAGGTTTTTTAAATCAGACAGTTAGGATTGGAAAGGAAATTGGATGGGCCCCACAAGCCCAAATATTAGTCCATGTAGCAACAAGAGGATTCATTTCGCATTATGGACGGAATTCTATATTAGAGAGCATATACTTTGGTGTGCCTATTGCCACATGGTCGTTGTTTACTGAACAAAAGACAAATGCTTTTGAATTGGTGTGTGAATTGAAGATGGGTGTAGAGATCGTATTGGATTATAGGGTGGAGTTTGATTGTGGACCTAACTATCTTGTAACCAACTGCTGATAAAATTGAAAGAGGAATAAGGAGTGTGTTGCATGAAATATGGAGATGTAAGGAAGAAAGTGAAAGAGATAAGTGAAAAGAATATAAAGATTTTGTTAGATGGTGGATCTTCCAAGACTTATTTAGGTCGCTTGATTGATTTGATTATAGTACGAATCAAGTATGATATTAAACTAGGCATCCTAGTACCCTCATTAAAAAATGTTGAGAGTATAAGTTTAATTTTAAACACAAATCATTCAGATGATAGATAGTTATTATAGCTATATACATGCTACTATAAACTGAATCTGAAAATATAGATGATAACTTGTGTTCTTTTTTACTTTACAAGGACCATACCTAGATATTTGGCTTAAAACAGAAATTAACTACCACAGACAACTAAATTGCATTCTCTCAACAATGAACTAGTGACACTAACACCAGACATGACACCATAAATACTGACAATAATGTATCTATACATGACATTGTAAACACCACTGTTAATGTAAGAAAACAAAAAATAATCAAATTTATCCACATGTGTCGATGTTAGGCATTGACATATCTCTGATATTAGACACACCTTCGATTTGAAGTGTCAATTCTACATAGTTTCCGAGTAAATACAATTGAAGACTTTGTTAAGCTATATTTGTTGTTAATCCATTTGACATGAGAGGAACTAATCAAAGCATTTGAGCACATGCTTCTAGCTTTTTACTGTGGCATTTTAAAAGCTCTTTTATAGCTTAAATTAATTTTTTAGCTTGTTTCTAAACTTTGGGTTGAAATTGAATTTTAATTTTATTATTTGCATATTGGTCTCTGCTCGCTCTAAAGGTCATAACTTGAGCTCTGGATACCGTATTGACGCATGTGAGCAGGCGTTGGAAAGCTAAAAATTAGAACCACAACTTTTGTGTTGGTACAAAAGCCCAATTCTGAACTTCACTAGGCCTAAATTGTAGATTTCGTTGTCTGAGCTTTTGTACTAATTTTAAGTAGTGGGCCACTTGTTTTACAAGCCCAAAAATCGAGTACAATATATTCAAAGTTTCCTTCTATTTGAGACAGTTTTGTTTTTCGGATTGAAAAAGAAATAGATAAACACTTTTTATTTTATTTTTATGGAAGGCTAATTTTCTCTCAGATTAATCCACTGTTCAGAGTTTCATCAACACCTTTCAGGTTATAATGTTAATTTCGCGTTATGATTCTATTTCTCTTTATTTGATTTTGTAGTTATTCTGATTTGCTTAATTCAAATCTCAATAGGATTGATTAGATTCATTTGACAAAATTCGGTTTCGGTTTCTGTATTTATTGAATTATAATTTTGCGACGCTTGATCGTTAATTGTAATATATTGATGATTGTGAAGTTTAATCCAGTCAAAGAAACCGAGTTCACATAGGGTTGATTATGCTTGTTTGATCAATTCTATAGTCAAATAGGAATAGAATCACGAATTAGAAATTAAACTCATTGATAGAATCTGTGATAGGTCTGAAACTCTCGAATTAGTGGATTAATCGTTTTTCTAATCTGTTCAAACAAAAATCTAAAAAACCCCCTTTTTAATTTCAACTTTCAATTTGGATAATATAATTATATCAGAAGTCTTTGCGAAATGACTCAAGTTATTACCTCTACCTAAGTTTTATTACTTGTATTTGACCCGTGTGCGACAGCGGATCAGAAACCAAGGTTTAGATCCATAAGCTTTCCCTCACCTCATGTACTTGTGAATTAGGAATTGATTTACCTTATTAATTACATTTATCTATTTGAACCTATAATAAGTTAAACAAATTATTAATTATTTTTTCTCATTTATTGTAATTATTTATTGTAATTACATGTATAGACTATAATCTCAATACGAGGAATAACAATGAGAAATGCATCAAGCAATTTTTTCTTACATGGTATGAGCCTCTTGATCAAACCTGTGATTTCTTGGTTGGGATCATATGTTTTCCAACGATGTTATGGTCGTTCCTTGTGATTCCTTCGTAAGTCTTGCTTTTATACCATCTCAGGTCACGATCATTGTGTGCGTGAGTATTTCTGTTGACTCGTCCAATCTTCACAAGTTCTCATTGTGTGCGAGTACTCATCATCCTCATCGTGTTCAAGCTTTCTCATTGTCTTCATCGTGTGCATCACTTCTGCGTCTGATTCACGACTTGTTTCTTTTCTGGACCGTGTTCTCTTTTGGTTTGCTGCTCTCGATCGTGAATTTTGATTTGGGTTCACAGCTCGGTTCAGCCTGTGTGAAAACCTATACCCAGTTTGGTTCAATTTTGGTTTAGTCTAGGTTAATTTTTTCTCTTTTGTTCCAAAATATATTTTTGGTTCAGCCTAAGCAATTCAACAAGAAAATATAATAAATATGCAAAAATTAGAGTTTATAAAATTCAAAGTCTTACATGTTGCATCTTTTATCGATGATGAGTCATCGGGATAGCTAGTCCCTCTGACTCATCTAGTCAACTAATTGAGGTAACCATAACTGTGGTCATCCAAATTCAAACATGGGTAATTAAAAGTATCTTTAACGTGGTTCAGGAGTACGAAGTGTTGGGTATTGGGCTCCCTTCCTATATGGAGAAATTTCCAAATATTGTAGCTCACGTGTCTCACTTATTTAAATGGAGAGTGTTCTAATTAGCGTTGTAAGAGAGAGACTATTTTGAAAGGAAAGGCAACCACCAAAATAGAAAAGAGAAGAGTAAATCCTATTCCTGATTTTGTTAAACCAGTCTTAGAAAAACATCGATTGCGCATTCGTTAACCATTGGATCGGGCTGATATTTGGACAGAAGGTTCAAAACATTCAGGTCTTTGTTTTCAACGGTTGGATCGGCGAAACGACGTCTGGAGGAGGAAGAATCATGCTCGCACAACAACAGGTTTTTTTGGATGTTTTTCCTGTTCTTGCTTTTCATTTGTAGGCTTTAGTGCTTTGCTATTTTGGCTGGTTGTAGGCACAATTTGTGCATCACTTTGAGACTCTCTTGTACCCTTATTTGATTATAGTGGAGCTATTTCTTTGGTCTAGAAGACCCGTAGTTTTTACCCTTGCATTGGTGGTTTTTCACGTTAAAATATCGGTGTTCTTAAAGCTCTTTCATTTTGATAAATTTATTGCCATATATTTTTTGTTGCTCATCACGAGTTCTTGAAAGTATACGATTTTATTCAAACAATTATTTTAACTTTTATATAACAAAGATTGTTCTATTTCAAAAAAAAATTAATTAAAGGTGCAATGTCTTTTTGTATTCATAAATTTCTTTTGATATATGTGTTGACTTTGCTATCCGTGCACAATGTTCTTGGAACCCATGTGAGTATCACTAACAGATTGGAAAACAAGATGGACTTAACTATTCATTGCAAATCTAAAGATGATGATTTGGGAGTTCGTGTTCTTCCTTTTCAGAAGTACTTTGATTGGGATTTTGGAATAAACTTTTACGCACAACACAATTCTATTGTTCCTTTTAGTGGAAAGGTGAATTTCATTGGTTTGACATATACATAAGCCGTAGAGATTTTTGTGATAGTTGCAATTGGGTTATAAGCGAAAAAGGACCAAATTTGAGAGGGAAAAATGGTATCATTCTGTATCCATGGAATAAGTAATTGATAATGTGTTACACATTTGTTATCTTAATAAATATAGTACTTAAGTGTATTGATAACTTTTTATATTCTACATCTTCATTCAATTTTCTTTATATAATTAAGTTTTTACCCTCATAAAACGGTTTTAAAAACAATAAACACAAATCAAACTCTCCCTTTCTTGTGTTTCTTAACCAACAAGGTGCGACAGAGCTTGGTCTCAAAGCTAAACACTTAGTTGTGTTTTGAGTAAAAGATATTTATTGTTTTATGGCTAAGTGTAGTGAAGAAGTTACAGGAGGAAACATAAACATGCCTTCCTTATTTGATGGAGAATGGTTTGAGTACTAAAAATACAGACTTAGAAGTTTCTAGATCTCTCATAGTTTTTTCCTTCAATCTGATCTCGTGCATGTCTTCTCCTTCACCTTTAGTGTTGTCTACAGTCCAAGGTAACAGTGAAAGAAGATAAGGACAAGATCGAATAATCTCAAATTTGATTTGTTGCAGCATAGGCATAAGTATTAGGAGCTAGAAAACCAGACAACTCCAACAACTCAACTCAACTCTAAAGGAAATTTATCCTTGTCAAGAGTGTGAGTTATTTTCCTAGTATAACAGAATTTTCATAATGCATGCGGGTTCTTAGGTTGATTTCAACATCTTTTTCTGCTGAAAGATTTCTTTTCTGGGGTCTTGAAATAATGGGGGTTTTGAAATTGATAATTGAGGAAAATTGTGAGGTTTTGCATGTAGGAATTGATTTTCTTATTTGCATGTGGGATTCTGGGTTTGATTTTAAATTCATCCACTATTGAAGAATACATTTCTTGTGTATGAAATAATAGGAAATTTAAAATTGAGAGGGAGGAAAAACTATATGGTTTGGCATGTAGGAATCGTTGAAGCTTGCATTCAATTATTCAAAATTCATTTATTCTGCATGTGTGTGTGTTGATGATTATATTGTGTTAAGGATTGAAAGAATGAGGGTGGAATGTTAATGCGCTAACTGGTGTGTCATATGTGTTAACATTTTTGATTGAACCTTTCATTTAAACGTTCTACATATCCTCTGAACCTTCCATCTGAACATTCTACGTATCCTCTGAACCTTCCCTCTAGACATTATGTGTATCCTCTAAACCTTCCCTTTGGACGTTCTATGTATCGCATGAACATTTCCTCTAGACGTTCTGCGTATCCTTTGAACCTTCCTTTTGGATGTTCTATGTCTCCTATGAGCCTTTCCTCTGGACATTGTACGTACCTTCTAAACCTTCCCTCGGAACATTATACATAGACTCTCTCTAAATGTTCTATGTAGACTTTGACTTAACTTCCTCTAATCCAATCCTTCCACTTATCAAGTCCTTCTTCTAACTTGACTTTCTTTGGATGAATCATTCCTCCGATCGAATTTCCTCAAGTGTAGTCCTTCCTCCAACTTGATTTCCTCTGATCGAACTTCCTTTAGTCTAGTCCTTCTTCTAACTTGACTTGCTATGGTCGAGTCCTTCCTCTGACTTGACTTCCTCTGATATAGTCTTTCCTTTCATTGAACTTCCTATGAATGGAGTTCCCTTTGACTGTAATCTCCCACATATTGGAACTCCCTCTTACAGGGATTTCCCTCTAACTGTAACTTCTCCTCTTTGATATTTGACTTGGGACTAATCTATACTTACTGTTTTGAAATTTATTATGTTGAAGTTAACTAATTGAAATTGATGTGATAATGAGGTATGTATAATATACATAATGTCATGACATGCATTGTTTTAAAATGTTACTATGGGACATTGATGATTGTTTTAGAAATGAAAAATAGGTAATGAAAGAACAATTAGGATATCGGTTGAGGTCATTGGTAAAACTAAGGATTGTTTTTCTTAAACAAAATTGCATAATCATGTTATGCTTGAAATTGAATTTAAAGAAATTTATTTGAACTGCCCTTCGCATTGTATATATATATATATATATATAGGATATGTAGTGAGAATGCTCTTTTTATGTGGAAATGAGAGGAATAATTATCAACCTTTAGACTAAAATATATGGTTCAAATTAAACTAAATTTAAAAAATACACGCGTCTCTCCCTATTTTATTGTTTCTTCTTTAATTTGAATTTACATTGTTTATAAATATATAATAAATATTTATTTCATTTTCTAAGACAAAAAAAGCATAAAAGCAACAACGCTATCGTGAAACTTTTGGATCAGAGGGAGATAAAACTATAAACTTTTGGATGAAACAAATTTGATGATAAAGCATAAACAATGAACCTCAAAACTCCAAATTTTAGAAAAATGAAGGAAAAAGAGACAACAATTCTTGCATCCAAACAAAAACAATTCATAGGATAAATGTTTGTCGCTAATTAATTAGTTATAATTAGTATAATTTTAATATCTTATCAATAAAATGAGAAAAATAATAATTATTATTATAAAATCGTAGATAGGACAAATAATCGTCACTAAACACTAGCTAAAATTAGAATTTTCAATATCAACATAAAAATAAAAATGATTATAAATAAAATAAATATATTGTTGTTTTAAAATTAGTCATTAAAGAAGATTTTGGAATATATAATTCATACACACAAAAAATGTTTGTTTTTAAAAAATGTTTCACTTTAGTTTAGATTTATAACACACAAAGAAGAAAATTGTGTATTCATATTTTATAAGTCTTCTTCTCGTACTGTTTCTAATTTTCTACACATATTCACAATTTATATAAGTAAATATATTATTGTTTGAGTCACATAGAGAAATACTCTCAACTTTGGATTTATATGATCACATACAACGTTCAATAT
>JBBPBP010009778.1:44038449-44074206 GCA_037974735.1 Cicer chorassanicum
AAAAAAAAAAAAAAAGCTGGGCAAAAGTGAAAATATATAAATCATATATGTGAGAGGAAAAAAACTCAAAACATCGTTTTCTCTCGTTAATTCACCAATAAAATTATTCAACAATTATTTCCCTTTCTTCTCTCAGCATCAAGACAAAACATCTTTTGACAATATTGAAATGCAGTACCTGTGCCACCAATCCATGGAAAATGCGTGTGGAACGGAATGTTTGTTGGATATACATGCAATTTTAGAAATTTCCAAAGCAATAAAATAAAAAATATGAAAATTTGACTCTGTACTTCCACTTTTATTCTTATACCTCCACAATTTTTTAAAAATGTCAAAAATACCCTCAATTTTTTTTTTACAAAATCTACTTTCACTTCCAGAAAACTATTTTCAAGAATTCCGGTACACAGAGTTTTACCGGAAATTTTTTTACAAATTTTCCGGTACAGAAGGATGTTTCCAGAAAACTAAGAAAAAGATTTCTGGTACAGAAGGGAAAAATGTGTATACCGAAAAACTTTCCCCTACTTTACCTGTACACACCATTATTTAAAAAAAAAATTATTAATTTTTTTAGATCACTTAAAAAATTATTGAAAATTTTGAGGTGGCCGTGGAGTCGCCCGACTATAACTTTGCCGTCTTTACCTCTATCTCTACCCACCGAAAAAAAAATATTGTTAAAATCAAATAATTTAATTAAATACTAATATAATAAAAAAAATTAAAAAAAAAACTGAAACTACCGGAAAACTTGTGGGTGAAGTTTTCTGGTAACTTCCGGAAAAGTCACTAACAAGTTTCCCGTTAGTTCATTATTTCCGAAAAACTTAAAAAAACGTTTTTCGGAACTACCGAAAAACTTTTTTCAAATTTTCCGGAGTGGTGTTATGTACCGGAAAACTTGAAAAAAGATTTCCGGTAAAAATGAAAATTTTGACGTAATATATACGAGGGTATTATGGTATTTTCATTGGTTTTTTGGGGGTATACGGTTAATTGTGGGGGTACGGGGTCAAATTTTCAAAAAATATAGTTATTATGTATTGGAATGAAACTAGTAATAATAATGAAAGAAATGGAAGTCGGGGTGATAATAGCAATGAAAGGGCATCCAGGGAGCGGGAAAAGCGTGTTAGCAAAATTAATAGCTTCTAACAAAATTGCTACCAACACCCACTATATTACTACCGACACCCTTTTTTTAAATAAAAACAAAATTCCAAAATTGCCCTTGTCTTTATTAATCTAACCTAACCCCATCTTCTTCCTCTTCATTCCATATTCAGCCTCTTCATCTTGTTCCTCTTCATTCAAAAATCCAGTTCATCAACTTGTTCCTTTTGATTGTTCCTCTTTATTCATCATCAACTTCGTTCATCAACTTAAGTCATCATCAACTGCATTCCATCTTCATCAACTTCATTCATCAACTGCATTGCATCTTCTTCCTCTTCAATCATCACTTCACGAAAATCAAGTAAGCATCATCCCTGTTTTTGTTGTTCATTATTGTAGTTGTTTGTGTTTATTATTAGGAACGCAATGCTAAAAACCCTAAACCCTATTATTGTAGTTGCCATTGCTGATTCTAATGAAAACGTTCGTTGCAAAAACCCAAAAACGTACGTGAACTCAGTTCACGTACGTGAATTCATTTTCAAAAACTCAGAAACGTATGTGAACTGAGTTCACGAACCATGTTCGTGAACTCAGTTCACGTACATGGTTCGTGAACTGGGTTCACGTATGTTAATGGGGTTTGCTATTTTGTTTTTTTATTATGCTTTTGGTTTTGCAGATATGGTGCGCACAATGTATAGGGATAGAAAGGGTCATGCTATAATCAACCAGGGTACCTTTAATGTTGAGGGTCGTCGTGTTAAGCCGACTGCTTCTGCTCGGGCACGACGACGACTAGAGCGGCAACAGGAAGAAGCCCAACCGGAAGCATAATTGGAAGCACAATCGGAAGCACAACTTGAAGCACAACCGGAAGCACAACCGGAAGCACAATCCGACGCATATCCTGGTGGTCCGATTGATTGTTCTGTCCTTAGGACATTCGTCGATCATGTGGCAACCCGACTCTGGGATGGCGTGGTAATTTTATCAATCAAATGAAATTAAATTTTTAATTGTTGTTGTTTTAATGTGTTTTAACTTATATTTTTTTGCTTAACTAATTTCAGGATCGTGGGGAATTAAGGGTGTTTAGCAACAGCAAAAAATTAAAAGAAGTTGTTATTGAACACCCAGAGGTTGAGCAACTGGTCAAAAGCTCAAGATTATATTCTTTGCTAAGATGCAGCTATGAAATGATCGACAAAGGATCATTTCTGCATTCGTAGAGAGGTGGCATCGTGATACTAATAGCTTCCATCTCCCAATTGGGGAGACGACGATTACTCTGGACGATGTCTCTTCTCTGCTGCATATCCCCATCACCAGTGCATTCTTCACTGTTAATGTATTTAACAAGGATGACGGTGCAGATATTTTGGCTGAGCTTCTTGGAGTTAGTCATGTTGCTTCCTATGCTGAATTTAATGTCACGCGGACACCCTCAGTTCGGTATAGTTGGTTACTAGAGGTATACCATCAGCGTTGTCATGACCAGCATTGGCAGATGGCTGCAAGGGCATTTCTTCAGTTTTTGGTCGGTTGCACACTATTCAGCGATAAGAGTGCCTACGCAGTCAGCGTTTCATATCTTGACTACTTCTGAAACCTCAATTCTTGTGGGGGATTTGTATGGGGTGCAACTGCTTTGGCTTATTTATATGACAATCTTCGAGAAGCCATCATGCATCAGACCAATGTTTTCAAATGATGTTATTATCTCACTGTTTTGTAATACAATAATTCTATTGATGGTTTCCCAAACACTGCATATATCACCAATGTTGTCTTGTAATATTCTTTTCAAACTCCAGTGCGCCGACTCAACCCTTTGTGTTGTGGTGTTCCCAAAGTGCATAACTCTATTTTTCCACGCCTCAACAAATCTTTCCTTGTGAGGAATTAACCATTAGTCATGTACATAATCATTAAAGATAGAAGAGTTACTACAAATTCCTTCAAAGATAGCCAAATTCATGTAGTATTGAGCCTCATCATAACTGTAAACAAAAGCCTCCCATGCCTCCATTATTTGCACCTGCTTCTTTTTTGGAAACACAGCCATCTTGCACTTGACTTTGACATTCTTGCATATATGAAACAAGCATAATAAATTCATTGCTTTTGGAAAAACATATTCAACTGCGTTCATCAAAGCGATGTCTTTATCAGTAACGATGACTTCAACTTCACCACTTGTAATATGTTCTTTCAACATTTGTAGTGCCCACGTAAAATTATCAGCACGCTCAGACTGTAGATACGCAAATCCCACACAAAATGTCATTACAGATGTAACACCAATGATTTCAAGTAATGGCATGCGATACCTACATGTCTTGTATGTGTTATCCATAATCAATATTATGTGAAAATTATTTACAAGAGTGATAGCGTCTGGATGAGCCCAAAATATGTCCCTCAACTCATCTGAACCCTGTACATTCCTATATTGATAGATGTATTTGTCGCGTTCCATCAATGTCAAAAAATTTGTATTTTTGTTCTATTACCTCTAAGTGATGAACGATATGTTTAACGTGCATTGTAAACTTGTTTTCTTGTCGTTAAACTTTTAACATTATGATCCTTCAGTGTCATCAATATGTTTCTAGGTTTGATCATGTTCTTCGTCATATCACCAAGTACAGCTTTCTCTTCCTGAGACAATCGGCCTAAGAAAGCATGACCAGTCAGTTTTTTGGCCAATTCGTGGTTATGGACACCACATATTACATGCAGATACCATCCATCACCAACACTTGATGGTCTTCCTCTCAATCTAAATGGGCATTCACATTTTCTACTCCAAGTACTCCTCGTAAGGTTATGATTCTTCCAAGGTCTATATTTACCGCTTCTTTCACAACCAAGAATTAATTTTGTTTTTGTTCCTGGTCGTGCTGTGGCAGTTTCAGATCTAAAAATAACAACGACAATTCCATTTTCCCTTCCAACATTTCTAGCCCATTTCAATAAATCATCTCGCGTATCAAACATCGTGTCGATGCTAAACACATCAGTCAAATCAACCATAACAGGTTCACCTTTGTTGTTCATATCGTATTCAATTTCAGATTCAACACCATTATTCATTGCATCAAAATCATCATACATTTCGTCAAAGTCACATTCCAAACCATCATCCATATCGTCACTGTTGTCTCCCCCTTGGTCCATTTATCTTCATACATTTCGTCACTGTTGTCTCCCCCTTGGTCCATTTATCTTCAAAAAGAAACAAAAAAATTTCAGGATTTTGGTATACTGCTACGTGAACTCAATTCATGTACGGTGACGTGAACTCAGTTCACGTAACCTTACGCATTCTTAGTTAACGTAAGCGTAAGCAATCTCAAATTCACGTACGTTTACGTGAATTGAGATTATGTAGGTGTTAAAATTCAAAACCCCATTTTTATACCCATTCTAAATTCACGTACACGTACATGAAATACAGATTGCGTAATCAATGGAGTTTTGAATTTAAACACGTACGTAATCTTAATTCACGTAAACGTACGTGAATTGAGATTGCGTACAATCCCCATATTTAAAAAAAACGAAACTCAAAAACAGAATAACATACATACATTTTTAGGTCATTTTAACAACAATGTGAAGAGGAAACCGATGGAGTGTGTAGATTATGAGTGAGTGATGTGAGTTTTGAATGATTATGAGTTAGAGTTGGTGAGATATGGTGATTTTGTGATTATGAGTTATGGGGTGTTAAGAAGGTGATGAATGGAGAAATGAAGTTAAAAATTGTAATAAATATACAAGGGCATTTTGGGAATTTTGCTTTTTAAAAAAGGGGGTGTGGGTAGTAATATAGGGGGTGTTGGTAGCAAAATTGAGCTTCTAAACTCAAAATCCCTTTAATCGACAAAGACGATATTAAAGACTGTACTCACCCCCTTCTTTTAACCTCACCCGCTTCTCTTCTCAACGACCTATCATACGACACCATCTGGCAGATTGCATCAACTCAACTTAGCCTCGGCCTCAGTGTTGTTCTCGATTCTCCTCTTTCTCGTATGGCCCATCTCGACCGTCTCCGCGAACTCGCCGCCTTGTTTTCCGCTCGACTTCTAATTGAGCTAGCTGGCTCAATTGGTAGTGGGACTATGTGGAGGCGGTACTTATCCCCTATTGACCGGACTCGAATCCCACGGAAGGCAAAAACTCGCTAATTTCCAATGGTGGAATGGGGGAGCGAGAAGGTCGTGAGGTAGCATCGCCGGTAACGGTAATGGCTGGGGTGTTACAAAAAAATGCGCCTTTTTCTGCAGACTCCTTAGGTTGATTTCAACATCTTTTTCTGCTGAAAGATTTCTTTTCAGGGGTCTTGAAATAATGGGGGTTTTGAAATTGAGAATTGAGGAAAATTGTAAGGTTTTGCATGAAGGAATTGATGAAACTTGCAGCCAAATCTTCAAAATTCATTCATTCTGCATGTGTGTGCTGATGATTATAATGTGTTAAGGGATTGAAAGAATGAGGGTGGAATGTTAATGGGCTAACTGGTGCGTTATGTGTATCAATAGTTCTGTATGAAACTTCCGTCTGAACATTTTGTTTTAATTCTATCTTGAACTTCCTCTGACTGAGACTTCCCTCTGTCCCAAACATCCTCTGACTGAGACTTCCCTCTATCTTGAACTTTCTTTGACCGAGATTTATCTTTGACGAGGTTTCCCTCTGATTGGAACTTCTTTCCGGTTGGAAGTTCCCATTGATATTTGACCTAAGACAAAATTTTACGTGTGGTATTGAATTACTTATGTTAAAGCTAATCAATTAATTGAAATATATATATGATAATGAGGTATGTTTGATATACATAATGTCATAAGATGCATTATTTTAAAATGTTACGGTGGGACATAAGGTTGTTTCATAAATGAAACATCAGAAAGGACAGATAAATGGGACGCCGGTTGAGGTCATGGCCAAGACCTACGCTCGTTGAGAAAATTGAGGAGACCTTTTCCACACTAAGAGGAACATGAAGGAATACACATTTTTCCATACTTTAAGGAAAATGAATGAAAAAAATGATTTTTTTTTCTTAAGCAAAATTGCATAATCATGTCATGCTTGAATTTTCATCTAAGTAAATTTATTCGAACTGCTTTTCCCCTTTTTATAGAATCAACTGAGATTATTATCTCACCCCCCATTTTTATGTATTATATCATATAAGAGGACTTGAAATATGGACTCGGGCTTAGAGGAATATGTTGTAACAACCTTCTCACTATCTTAAGACTAAGATAGTAATTAGATTGTTAAAATAGATTATTTACAAGATTAAGATAATAGTTAGATTATTAAAAGTTGGAGTGGGAAAGTATTAGTAATAACAAGAACAAATGTCAAAAGAGGAAGATCCATCAATCTTCTCTTTTTATCTCTCACTCACGGGTATACCAACCCATTTAGACCATCCTTTCTCTCACCACCAACTCCATTGTTTCTTCTATCCTAAACAAAACCACACTTTCTTACTGTTGATCATCAACATCTAGCTCTTTTACATTTTCCCCCAAGATCCTACAATGGCAGCAACCATATGAAGTACTCTCCCTGGAATCTGATATTGTGCATGCCTTCTCCTTCATCTTTAAAGTCATCTCAATTTACACTGTTTATAAATATATAATAAATATTTATTTCATTTTCTAAGACAAAAAAGCACAAGAGCAACAACGCCATCGTGAAACTTCTAGACCTGATAGAGATAAAACTATAAACTTTTAGGTGAAACAAATTTGATGATAGAGAATAAACAATGAACCTAAAAAATCCAAATTTTAGAAAAATGAAGGAAAAAAAGACAACAATTCTTGCATCCAAACAAAAATAATTTCATAAGATAAATGTTTGTCACTAGTTAATTAGTTAGAATTAGTATAACTTTAATATCTTATAAATAAAATGAGAATAATTATAACTATTATAAAACCGTAGACGAGACAAATAATCGTAACTAAACACTAGTTAAAATTAGAATTTTTTCAATATCACCAAAAAAATAAAAATGATTATAAATATATTGTTTTTTTCACACTTCAAATGTTACACATTGTTTTTTTTTTTAAATTAGTCATTAAAGAAGATTTTGCGATATATAATTCATATATAAAACAAATTTTTATTTTTAATCCACTAACTAAATTTATTATTATTTTATATCTTCTAAATAAAATTGAAAAAATAATTATAATATAAGAATTAAAATTTATTATAAACGTCATGCACGAGACAACTATTTATCAATAAAGAATTAGTAAAAATTAAGATTTTTTTTTAATATTGTCGACATAAAAACGAAATCAAGTCTAGTAGACGAGACAAATTGACACCTATAAGATTGAAAAACATAAACAAGACAAGTTATGACAGAATAAAATTTCAAAATGATTATCTAACATGGGACGGGAGGTTCCCGATAAGATTGAACTATCATACATACATCACACAAGTTCTTAGTCATAAAAATTTAAAAATAATTATGATCCACAAGACAATTTATCACATATGAGATTAAATTATCATACATACGAAAAGTTCTCACTAATAAAAATCAAACTCAATATCGCCAGAAGACTAGTTTGTCTATGCAATTATGATCATACTTTATATGTTTCACTTTAGTTTAGATATATTACACACAAAGAAGAAATTTGTGTATTCATATTTTATAAGTCTTCATTTCCTATTGCTTCTAATTTTTTAAGCATATTCACAATTTATATAAGTAAATATATTATTGTTTGAGTAACACAGATATACTATCAACCTTAGATCAATATGATAACCTACGAGTATTTTACTAGTTCAATATAATTTATGAATTAGCTCTTCTCAACTTTTTTTTGTCAATATCTCCGGTCAAAACTACAATATTTGTAAAATTAAATGTAATAAATCAAGATTACTTTTTTCCTAAATTTACTATTCTATATTGAGTAAAAAACTATATTCTTTTAAATAAGACATTAGCGCTCTTTAAGTTTTGAATATCCTCAGTCAATACTTTATTTTGATAAATATTTACATCACTAACAGAAAAAATTTATTTAGTCAATACTTTAATTTATGTATATATTTGCATTCTTTTCTAAAATTCTTCTATAAATATATGATTTTATTCAAACAATTATTTTAACTTTTATATAACAAAGATTGTTCACTTTCAAAGAAAAGATTAATTGAAGGTGCAATGTCTTTTTGTATTCAAAAATTTCTTTTGATATGTGTGTTGACGTTGCTATCCGTGCACAATGTTCTTGGAACACATGTGACTATCACTAACGGATTGGAAAACAAGATGGACTTAACTGTTCATTGCAAATCTGCAGATGATGATTTGGGAGTTCGTGTTCTTCCTTTTCAGAAGTCCTTCGATTGGGGTTTTGGAATAAACTTTTTACGCACAACACGATATTATTGTTCCTTTCAGTGGAAAAATGAACTCCATTGGTTTGACATATTCATAGTCAATAGAGATGATTGGGATACTAATTTTTGGATTATAAGCGAAAAAGGACCAATTTTTAAAGAGAAAAATGGTCGTCTCGATCAATATCCGTGGAATAAGAGTAATTGATAATGTGTTACACATTTGTTTATCTTAATAAATATTATACTTAAGGGTATTGATAACTCCTTATATTCTAAATCTTCATTCAATCTTCTTACTATTAATAATATATAAGATATCTTGTGAGAATACTCTTTTTCAATGAAAATGGGAGGAATAGTTCTCAACCTTTTGATTAAAATAGATTGTTGAGATTAAAAACTCAACTTTAAAAACATACGTGTCTCTCCCTATTTCATTATTTCTTCTAAACCATTTACGTTTTTATCTAATTGAATTTCAATAAACATTGTTTATAAATACATATTAAATTTTTATTTCATTTTCTAAGAAAAAAAAAACATCAAAGCAACAACACCATAGTAAAACTTTTGCATCTAGGTTAAATAAAACTATAAACTTTTAGGTGAAACAAATTCGATGATAGAGCAAAAATAATGAACATAAAAAATCCAAAATTTTAGAAAAATAAAGGAAAAAGATAAAACAATTCTTACATCCTAACCAAAATTAGTATAATTTTAATATCTTCTAAATAAATGGAAAATAATTATAATTATTATAAAACCGTACACGGAAAAAATAATTGTCACCAAAGAACTAATGAAAATTAGAATATTTCAATATCAACATAAAAATGAAAATGATTAAAAATAAAAGGCTAAATACCATCCATAGTCCCTTAACTTAATTTCGATTAACGATTTAGTACTTTATCTTTTTTTTTCGATTTGTTCATTTATGTTTTTAAATCATTTCAGTGTTACCCTTTAAGTGGGATTCCGTTAAGAAAAAGTTAAAAAACCTCTCATTTGGATCATTGCATATGTTCACCAAACCTTTAGGAACGATTGTCACTGATTTAAAGTGATATCTATGAAGTATAAATAACCAATAGCTTCAGTTTTAACGAATCAATCCTACTACCAAACTTAGAACAAATTTTGAACATTTTTCTAAAATATTTGCAAAACATAAAGGGTAACTTTTTCTAAAAACAGATGAGATATTTTTTAATGTTTTCTTAATGGAACCTCACTTAAAAGGTAACGCTAACGCTGAAATTATTTAAAAACATAAAGGATCAAATTAGAAAAAATAAATAAATAAATGACTAAATCGTTAACTGAAATTAAGTTAAGGGACAACGGGTGGTATTTAGCCTAAATAAAATAATTATAGTTTTTTTCACACTTCAAATTTTTCACATTGTTTTTTTTAAACAATTAGTCAGTAAAGAAGTTTTTGGAACATACAATTCATACACGAATCAAAGGTTTATTTTTAATTTATTAGTTAATTTTTTTCTTTTATATTTTATAAATAAAATTGAAAATAATTATAATATAATAATTACAATTTATTATATACGTCATGTTCGGAACAAATATTTGTCAATAAAGAATTAGTAAAAATTAAGTTTTTTTAATATTGTCAACATAAAAGCGAAATCAATTATAATAGATGGGACTAATTGTCACCTATGATATTAAAAAACATAAACAAGGCAAATTTTGAGAGATTAAAATTTCAAAATAATTATCTAACACGTGACAAGTTGTTCCCAAAGAGATAAACTATCATACATCGGACAAGTACTTACTCATACAAATTTCAAAATAATTATCATACACAAAAAAAATTTATTACTTATGAGATTGAACTTATTAGAATAAAATTGGTTTAATTTAAAGAACTAATATTTTAATTAAGTGTGAAGTTCCTAGACCAAAAGTATTGTGTAGTATACTAGGATATATCTTTTGATGATTAGATAAAATGATTTGGTACATTCTGCATTCCAAATCTGGTGAAAAGTGTGACAGCATAAACCCCAAAATAATATATAATAACTTATACCACATTTTTTGAAAAAATATTGCAAGCGGATAAATAAACTCTTTCAGAAGAAAAAAAAAAAAACTTTACAAGTTATTTAGGATATCACATTTCTCAAAATTCAAAAGGAACACTTTACACTTTTTTTTGTCCTATAAAACAGGGCAATCTCCATAAACTTTATTTAACTTGAATTTCTTAATTTCGTTCCAAAAATTTACTAGTACTTATAAGGTTTTCATACAAAAAGTTATTTCTAATTAAATAAATAAAAATAAAACTTATAACTCTCATTCCTAGTATCACCTATCAGATTGGAGCTTCTCCTAAACTTGTACTTGAAGACTCATTAACATGTAATAACTGCGATTTTGCAAATGCAGGATCAAGCCAGACAAACACAAACAACGAAAGAAGCGAGTTTCTAAATTATGTTGATAGTATAATATATGTTAGAGGAACACGCAATCAATCATAAATAAACCATATTGTTACACAACCATTCTTCAAAGAAAAATATCACATTATAAAATCAAAATCAATCAAGAAAAATCAATACATTTCACTATAACATCAAATCATCTAAGAGAAATTATTATCACACACGACATATATTAATTGCAACATAACAATCACAAGAAAATGCAATGTTATGCATGAGCTTAAACTCTACTTCACAATTTGGTATCATTCTAAATATGAAATTCATGGTTATAAGGCTTGATACTATGCCGCCACCCGAGTAGACAAACAATTCGAATTGGCCCAACTCAACCCAAGACACATATACGCGACAATCGAAGTAAAAGTGCATTGCATAGTATCTCCCGACATTTGAAGTGCTACCTCCAAGGCACTTAGGAATTCTCCACCCGAATGCCTCCAAGTTCTAACAATCTTACCTTAAGGCTCAACAGTAGACCGCCACGATCAAGCTCATTCCGTTGTACTTTCCCGAAATCACTAGGCTTGTCAGGTCATACCTATATGATGACAAAATAATCACCACTTCAAAAATTATCAACATCTATTTTCTTCCCTCATTGGCCTAGACTACTCCATTATTTTTAGCACAAGTTGGAATCATCACTATTTCATCAACTATGAGGTTACTTCAGAATTCTCATCACAAATGTATAACATCACTATGATCAATCATTCATCATCACATGAACTTATCAAAATTTATAATATCACTATCATCAATCATAAATCATAATCATCACATTAACTTATATCATACAATGCATTCATATTTTATTATCACCTCACATACACTCGTCTAATCAAACACATGCACCAAATTCATTCAACATCTAATATCACAATATCATCAAATACCACACATTCTACGAAATTAAAACAATCAACACCTTATAAATGTTTCTATTCCATATTTTAATATCACAGTTTCGATATTTGCACATTAATTAATTTATCACTCAAAGGACTACTACAATACGGAGCGAGCCCCGATGAATCGTTGGGAAATACGGTTTTCCCGTTCATCTCACAATATATTATACTCGTGAATTCAAGCGCTCTCTCACCCTTTACCTTATTTCGACGCTTTCTCAAACACACGAATCAATGAGAGTTTTCAACAGCAACTGCAGATCGACCACGTACAACAAATGAATCTAAAAATAAATGGCGAGTTCACAAAATCGTTGAGACACAAATGATAAATTATGCAGAGCATAAAAATCAATGTTAAATAATTAATAATTTTAGGGAGGAAAATGGGGTCAAAACGACGAGAAAAAATGTGTAAAAAATGACTCACCGACTCGTCGGAGCGCTAGAAGGGTCTTAAGTCAACTTCACCGAAAAATGTAAATGAGTAATGCTACTTGAAGGTTTCGACGAGAAGAATCCAAAAACAATATCCATTTTTCCAAAAGAAGCTATTAGTGTCCAAAATTGAAGTGAAACAGAAACAACAATGGGGAAGCTAATCTTTGAGACAGGGTCGCGTTTATGAGCATCTGGAATGAAAGGGGACAACAAGTAGATTACATATGAAGGGGGACATCAGGTAGATTACATATATGGTCTCACTTTTCACCATTGGTGCTTGTGGTGTCTGAAATTAGCAAAAATGGTGGTTTATGGTGGGTTTCGCGGTAAAGGTAAGGATGAACTTCACATAAGATATTCAATAGTTTGATGTTGCACAAGGATGAGAATGAAGGGTATGGTTATGGGTGTATAGATTGGTTAGAAGCGAGTTAAATTGGGGTTCAACGGCATTTTGTTTGCGATGAAGATGAAATGCAGAAGGTTTTCTAAAATCGGCACTCTAACTTAGTATTGTGGAAGACAATAAATAATGACCATGAGGTGTAAATAGTAGTCACTAAAAGAAAGAAGGTGCAAATCACTAACAAGCCTAAAACTATCTTTGTTTGTTTAAGATAATAACACATTTTAATTTAAAGATTCACTTAGAGCACTATGTTAAGTAAATCACCATCCCCAAACTAATTATAAGTGTTTTCATGATTGTATTTTATAATAATAAATAAATTAAACTATTTAAAGCATCGTTAAGAAAAAATACTAATTACTAGAATAAACCACCTAAAATTACTAATCATTTATTTTACTCATCTATAACTAAAATTTTATTCTTCCAAGTACTCATACTGAAATTTTTTTTTAAATGATAAATAAATATAATATTAAAAACTTATATTAACAATTAAATTAAATATATATATATATATATATATATATATATATATATATATATATATATATATATATATATATAAATCTTCACATTAAAACACAAACACATGTAAGAAAAATTAATCACAATATTACTTATATATATTATTAAGAGACTTCGGGTGTTACAAAAAACGCCTCTAATATATTGCTTTTGATGGTACAAGTAATGGACTGCTACGACTGCCTCTGATGGTACTGATAAGGTTCTACTTAAGCTGCCTCTGAAAAGGTTCTGCTATAATACATAAAAATATCGTATAAAAAAAAGGGAGGGGCAGTTCAAATAATTTTCCTGAGATGAAATTTTAAACATGACATGAATATACCATTTTTTAATTTAAGAAAATAGTTCTTCATTTTTCCTATATTTTCCTTAATGTATGGAAAAGTTTCCCCAATGATCTTGACGTGGGTCACCAAAATAACTAAGAACCTCTTGGTAAAGTTGGTCTAGCCATGACCCCAATCGATGTCTCGATTGTTCTTCCTTTACCCATTGTTTCATGTCTGAAACAATCCTCAATGTCCCACCATGACTAATTAAAATACGTATCAAAATATCGTATATGTAATGCATATGTGAGATCAAGCATGAACCGCACATGTAACATCGTGTATGTAGTGCATATCTTATTATCACATCAAATGCAAGCAATTAATAAACTTTAACATAACATTATGGAAAGCAGAAGATACAAATTACTTTTTTTGCCATTCATTAGAAGGAAGTATCAGTTAGACAGAACATTTAATTAGAATAGGTTGCAGAATTAGGGGCAGTTTGATCATAGGAAGGGTTAGATCAGAGGAAGACTAGGATCAAAGGCACCCCGGTCAGAGGAACGCTTGGATCAGAGGCAGCTTGATCAGAGGAAGATCGAGATGAGAGGCATCTCGGTCATAAGAAGACTTGGATTAGAGACAGCCCGATCATAGGAAGACTGAGATCAGAGGCAGACCAATCAGAAGAAGACTTGGATCAAAGGCAGCTCGATCAGAGGCAATCTGATCAGAGGATGACTTGGATCAGAGGAAGACTTGGATCAAAGGAAGACTTGGATCAGGGGCAGCCCAAGTAAAGGATGACTTGGATCATAGGCAGTCATAATAAAGAAGGAATTAAAGGCAACCAAAATAAAGAAAGGGAAATCAGAGGCAGCAAAACTGAGAAAGGGAAATTAGAGGCAACCAGATAGAAAAAAGGAAATCAGAGGCAAAATAGCATTCATAGATGGTTTTGGGAAATGCTTTAACTCAATAATTACCTTATTACATCTAATCCTCATTCCCTCAAAACTTAACATTGTACAATTAGCCATACAACAAATGCATAATAAATTATTTTTGAATAACCGAATGTAGATTTTAACATTTCCTAGATGCCAAACCTCATAGTTTTTCCTCACTCTCAGATTTTAAGAAACCCATTATCTCAGCCCACAAAGTAATTTCTAATTAGTAAAATAAAACCAAATCGAACCCAAAAATCTACATGCAAAATGTGAAATGAGTTCTAGGAATAGAACTCACACTCTTGCCAAGAAGAAGTCCCTTTAGAATCAAGTTGGTTGGGGAAGTTGTGGGCTTTCTTAGCTCTGAACTCTTTTACCTCTGTTGTTCTGGTTTAATTATGAGATTCTCAAATATGCTCTTGGTCTTCTTTTAGTGCTCTTTTGGATAATTAATGGATGTTGAGAAGAAGGAATGGACATGCAAGGGGTCAGATTAGAGGTAAAGGACTTCATAAGGTTGTTGCATTTCAAAGAATTTGGGAAGAAGAGGAAAAGAATTTGGGAAGAAGAGGAAAAATGAGAAGTGATGGATACGGTGAACAGTAATCGAGTATGGTTATGGGTTAGAATGTTTTTCAGAGTAAGTGGGATTGATAGTGAAAGAAAGAAAATGTACATGGCTATGAAAGAAAGAAAATGTACATGGCTATGAAAGAAAGAAAATGTACATGGCTATGAAAGAAAGAAAATGTACATGGCTATGAAAGAAATGGAGATGGCATATTTCCTCTTTTGACAGTTAGACTTGTTAAAATTACCACTTTCCTATTCTCACTTTGAACATAAGTCAACTATTACTAAAAAAAGGGTATTAATGTTTAATAACTTTCTAAAAATCTATTTATTATTTAAGTCGTGAAAATATTTCTAAAGTAGTGAGAGGGTTGTTACAAAAATGAAGCACCCTAGGCTATTCCCTAAAGACTGTATCAAACAACATGCCTCCAAACTTGAAGAACCACACTAACGCACAACAATTCCAAAACAAACAAACACAACACAACAAGCAAAACACAAAGTTCGAATTAATTCAAATTTTATCTAAGTGTTGAGAAAGAAAATCTAAAAACATTATCTTGTAAACATCCTCTTGTGAGAGAGAATTTTCAATAAACTCAAACACTCATTCATTTGTAACTAAGCCTAGTAGCGGCTGTTTGTTGTCCTCAGCATTTTGACGATACTAAGTTGAAAGTTGAGAAGACATTGTTAGAACTTGTAATTCAGTCTCTTAGTGGCTACCTTTTCCTCAACAACTTGACGCTACTAAGTTGGAAGTGAGAAGATTGAACACTGTCATTGTGAATAACCAATGTTCAAGTGTAAGTTCTGATTCAATATGTTTAGTGGATTAAATCCTTCAAGAGGAAGGGACTAAATGTAGCTACTGAATTAGTAGTGAACCAAGATGAATTGATGTGTCTTTGCATTCTATTTTATCTTATCTATTTTGTTTATTTGCTTCAGTTTTTAGCTTCATAAAAAAGTTTTAAAAACAATAAACACAATTCAAATCCTCTATTTCTTGTGTTTCTTAACCAACAAGTGGCAACAGAGTTTGGTCTCAAAGTTGAGCACTTAACTGTGTTTTCAGTAAAAGATATGTATTGTTTTATGGCTAATTGTAGTGAAGAAGTTATAAGAGTAAACGTAAACATTCCTCCCTTGTTTGATGGAGAAAAGTTTGAATACTAGAAAGATAGACTCAAAAGTTTCTACATCTCTCATTCAAAATGGTATCAAATATCGGGTCACCTACCATTTATATACACACACACCAAGTCCAATAGTGTATTGGGAAAAACCCATAAGAGATGGAGTTCTATAATAGAGTTTATAAAGAGTGGTACCTCTCACCTTACAAGTCGGTTTTGTAAGGATGAGTTAGGCCAAGTATAAAACCTAAGTTGTATCAGAGCCTACTGGATCGGACCACCCACCATTTATATACACGCAGTGTTGGGCGTGAGGGGCGTGAGGGGTGTATTAGGAAAAACCCATAAGAGATGAAGCTCTATAATAGTTCATAAAAAGCAGTAGCTTTCACCTTACGAGCCGGTTTTGTAAGGATGAGTTAGTGTCAATATAAAACCTATAAAAAAAAATTAGTTGTTAACATTAGTTTATGTTAGTCGCAAATTAGTTAGATTAGTTGTGAATATGAGGGTGGACTAGGATTTTGAAGTCTCAAAAATTGGTAAACAATTGCTACACAATGAGAAACTAAGACTAGGTCAGAGACTAAGATATAATTGTAGCAATCTCACTAACCTTCTTTTCTACTCCAGCAACATCTCTAGGGACTATTAGATCACAAATAAAACTCCTCTTTTTATATCAATCCGTCTCCACAGCTGCTACATCATGCAGCTCCATAAATGGTGCTGACCATATATAATCTGCACTGGATTCAAAGTTTATAATATATTCAATTATTATAAACCAGATAGAGACACAAGAATATGACATGCAGATGAATTGTGTAAAACAAATACAATTTCATGTAATATAAATAAGTAAAGAGTATCACACAGTAACTAGTTTCACCTTTTTTTTTTTCAATTACATCCAAATAAGTTATCTGAATTAAATTCAGATATATGTGAATTAAGTCTACGTAAATTTAGTTTACATTACTTATATGAATTGAAAAATAAAAAGAAAAAAAAAACTGGGATGAAACTGGCAAAAGTAAAAATATATAAATCATATATGTGAGAGGAAAAAAACTGAAAACATCGTTTTCTCTCATTAATTCACCGATAAAATTATTCAACAATTATTTCCCTTTCTTCTCTGAGCATCAAGACAAAACATCTTTTGACAATATTGAAATGCAGTACCTGTGCCACCAATCCATGGAAAATGCGTGTGGAACGGAATGTTTGTTGGATATACATGCAATTTTAGAAATTTCCAAAACAATAAAATAAAAAATATAGTTATTATGTATTGGAATGAAACTAGTAATAATAATGAAAGAAATGGAAGTGGGGGTGATAATAGCAATGAAAGGGCATCCAGGGAGTGGGAAAAGCACGTTAGCAAAATCAATAGCTTCTAAACTAAAAATCCCTTTAATCGACAAAGACGATATTAAAGACTGTACTCACCCCCTTCTTTTAACCTCACCCGCTTCTCTTCTCAACGACCTATCATACGACGCCATCTGGCAGATTGCATCAACTCAACTTAGCCTCGGCCTCAGCGTTGTTCTCGATTCCCCTCTTTCTCGTAGGGCCCACCTCGACCGTCTCCGCGAACTCGCCGCCTTGTTTTCCGCTCGACTTCTAATTATTGAGTGTAGGCCTGCTGATTGTGATATATGGCGCCGGAGAGTGGAGGAACGCGGCGGCGGTGGACGAGGACATAAGCCGGCGACGTGGGAGGATATGGAGAAGCTTCTAGAAGGGTATGGGGGTTGTACTGAGTATGAAGTGGGTGACGTGGCTAGGTTGGTGGTGGATACAACCGCGCAGGTTCCTTTGGATCGTTTGTGTTCTGATGCTTTGGAGTTTATCTTCTCTCATGCTGGGAAGTCCCTTGAGATTTAGCCACGTGTGTACTTTTTTTATCTTGATAACAATAGTATAATAATACCCCTACCATATACATAATGTTACGTATTTTGTAATTGTATATTTTTTTTAGTTTGTAATTGTAATGTTTTACTTGACTTCATTTTCTTGAAAATAATAAATATGCTCTTTGTCTATATTGGAAAATTACATGACAGAAATGTATGTGTGCTGAATTTGTAAATTTCTCTTTATGGGATTGAATTTTACTCTCAAAAAATGGATAAAAAGATTAGGGTGTTTAAACATAGGGTGAGCCTAATATAATTTAAAATGAAAATAGATAAATTGATTTATGAAATTGTAAACAGTCAAATTTGTTAGGGAATTTTATAATTGATCAATAAATTTTTAAAATTCTAAAATATTAATCAAAACAATATCTTTATAAACTTTTATCTTTAAATATTTTGATATGATATTCTAATTGAATGTGTGGTTTATCCACGTTTATATCACATCAATGTCATATTCTCAAGTATAAATTTATTGATAAAATTTTATTATCTCAAAAGATAAAATTATGAATAATTGTAATTGCGCATTGACTAATTACGAACAAATTAGTCCATGAAAGATTTAAATTTCATCAAAAAATTAGTCCAAAGAATTTTTGTTGCCTTCGTTGTTGACATGTTCTGCACAACGATGATCGACATTGCAAAAGAATTTTTCACTCCTTCCTTCGTTTTCTTCTCTTCTAGTATTGCTTTTCTTGGTTTGTTACTTCATCTTCACACTCTTCACGAACGAGACAACGTCGATTCGACTCAGTTGCAGCAAATAAACGAGTTAATCGTCCCAACATTCACCAATTCAGTTCTTATTAAATCATTGCCAAGTTCTGAGCTACAAAAGGAAAAGGAATCATTTGCCACAAGTTTTTCGAAAAGCCTCCGCAAAGTCGATGGCATTATAGTAAATTCATTTGAAGAGCTAGAATCATATGTGATTCATGCATTTTTAAATGATCGTGATCTAGCGGCTCTACCCATATATCCAGTGGGACCCATATTAAAAACTAAGTCCAAAACAAAGGGCACCGTTGATTTTGCTTCAGGAGCAGAGGTTCTTTTGGTGATGATCATGTTATGGAAATCGTGCGTGCTATTGAGAATAGGGGGCCCATTTTTTGTGGTCTTTGCTTAAACCTCCACCGAAGGCTTTCATGGTTGTGCCCACTGATTATCCTCTTTCTGATTTGAGTTCTATTCTACCTGAAGGTTTTCTAGATCGAACTGCTGAGATTGGAAAGGTAACTGGATGGGTCCCATAAACCCAAATACTAGTCTGCAGCAATAGGAGGATTTGTTTCACGTTGTAGATGGAATTCCACTCTATAGAGCATATATTATGGGGTGCCTATGCCACGTGGCCGATGTTCGCTGAACAACAGACAAATGCTTTTGAATTGGTGTATGAATTGAAGATGAGTGTAGAGATTGCATTAGATTATAGGGTGGAATTTGCCGATGGGCCTAACTATCTTGTAACTGCTGATAAAATTGAGAGAGGAATAAACAACGTGTTGGATAAAGATGGAGAGGTAAGGAAGAAAGTGAAAGAGATGGGTGAAAAGAGTAGGAAGATTTTAATTAGAAGGTGAGTCTTCCTACACTTATTTAGGTGGATTGATTGATTTGATTAAAGAATGAATCAAGTATGTCCTTTTTGTTTTCCTTTTTATTTTAATACTTTTTTAGCTTAATAAAAGTATGATATCAAAGGAATTTACAACTTAAAAAATTATAAGTGGGGTCCAATATAATTTAATGGTGAGATGATAAAGATGACCACCTAATGTTTAATTCAAACATGAGAGGATCCAAATTCGATATCAAATTAATGCATCCAAGTAACCTAGTTAAAAAGTGTTAGAGTATTAGTTTAAATTTCAACACAAATCAATCCAATAATACATTGTTATCGTAGCTATGGTGACAGTTAATATGGTCGTGTACATTAATTTGCCCATCGTGATTTTAGGGGATTTGACTCTTTTAAAATGAGCAACTCACTTTAAATGATAAAGTAAGTAATATGAATAATTGATCATCAAATATATGATTGTTATTTTGTATACATGTATGACCATTTATGTATCGTTAAAATATCATTTATTGATCTATTCATTTCACTAATTTTTTACTTTGAGTCAAATCCATGACATGAATAAGGAACCATTGATTTTTAGAAATTGCATAGATTTTAAGAGTGGAACATTGACAAAATTTTGCTTGTTATCTTCTTTATTATAAATAAATACCCAAACAATCTATATACATATGGTTGTAAGTGATTCAAATTAAAAATTTAATGATATAAAATGCTAGTACATCATATGACCATTCAATATATATGTCTTTGTAAAATTGATTTTTTTAATTATTTGTTATTTATTCTCGTTAAAAATATAAGGATTTATTTATTCTCATTTAAATTATTCAAAATATATTTATAAGACTAAGTTCAATTGACAAATGTCGATATCATATCTCAGTTCCTACAAAATCCCTTTTGGGAATCAATGGAGTTCAGAGGTAAGCCCTTAAACTAGGTCCCCGCGTTTTCTTTCAACGTGAAAGCGAATAGGTGACACCTTCTGCTCCTCGGTAATCGAGGATGGCTTCGACGTTTTTAGTATGTTCGTCAGGATCAGTGGTCCCCTTGTATGAGTCCATGTGAGGGGGTTTCTCGAACGGTCTTGGTATTATGGAGTTCCTGATCCATTATGTGAAGAGTCTTCGAGATCCGTGTGGTTCCTAAAGAGTCACATTGATCGGGGACGAGACGAAACATGACCTTGATCGTGAGTGATGTTGATGTTGGCACATCTCCCTAGGCAGAGAGTCCTCATAAGAATTTATGTGGTATCTTCAATCTAGTGATTCCTACAGAGAATGTCTCATGCATTACAGAGTTGGCGACCTTCACCCTCTTCTTCTAGACGAAGCATTGTGACGACGTCATCTCATAGAACCTTTAGTGAATTCTGGTGTCTCTTGGGATGTTACCACCATGGGGGTGATTGGCTATCAGTTCTCCACAACGCTAAGACAACAGTTCAGTTCCATGATCAATCAGGATTATTTTTGAATTAAGGCAGTGAGCTCGTCGAGGGTTGCTCTTATGTTTTGGACCATCGTGAATTCGACGTCCTTGTTAGGCTTGTTGTTGTTGACAAGAAGCTCGTGGGATGGGATGTTATGTCCCATCATTTGGTTGTTAAATGGTGGAGTCGACATTCTTGGGGTTGTTACGTTTGTTGCCAACCATCAAAGGGTTATGAACTGGGTTTTTAGCAAAGCAAGGAAACCTGATCCCACAAACATCGCCAATGATTCGAACTAGGCCTAAGACGACTGGCTTCGTCGATAAGAGGAAGACATGGGTCTTAATGAAAGGGGTGATATATGTAAACATTATGACACTCAAGTTATTTAGTATATAATGAATCACATACATAATACATAGCACTAAGTAATACAGATATGAATGAGTTCCTTTTGTGAAACTGAAATCTTTTAATTTTGATAGCTTTGAGTTTCTGCATTTTTGTTCTTAAGGTTATTTCTTGTTCTTGTTTTCTTTCTTTAGAATCGATACCCTTTATATATCATGAATTAGGGTTTCGAATTCTACCCCCAAACAAATCTGAAATGTATCTTCTTGCGCTAGGTCAACAAAGATCTTCACTAAGAAAGAAACCTGATTGATACGGTTTGGGAATATAACTGTTGAGACTTGATTACTTCCAAATTAGGTATATGGACAAATTTTATAGATTTATCATGTTCGTAACCTGTCCAGATTGCGTTGAACTAAAATTCTTCTTGAATCTTCCTTTAGACGTTTGTTAAAAGCAAAGAGAACATATCGGAATATGTCCTTGGACCTTCAAAATATAATACAGCTCAGTCTGCATCAGAGTGTTTACTTTCCATCAAAGCCATTGTCTTTTCTTCATCATAGCAGGTAACAGAACATGACTTAAGCATCATAGTTAGATGAAGTGTTGCTTGGCTTGGTACATTAGATGTAGAGGCAAAACTGCGGACTTTGAATTAGTGGCATGGGCAACATCACCCTGTTGCGCAATCAGAGGGTGCTGCAAATTAAAGGTAGTGTTTTGGAGCATGTTGCATTCATAAGAGAAAGCGTGAAAAAAAAAAAGCTTTGTTGGAACCAGTTTGTTTTATACTTAGAGTTTTGATGTTGACGAAAGTATTTTATGAGAACAATATATTTGACTTCAATGAGTATGAAAGAAGATTCGTGTTTTTGAAGAAAATCTAAAATACGATTTGATTCATATTTATGATTGAAGAAAATCTTTGACTAAGTTGAAAAGAATATATGGTCAAATGTTTTTGAAGAAAATCTAAAATAAGATTTGATTCAAATTTATAATAGAAGAAAATCTTTGAACAAGTTGAAAAGAAGATATGGTCGATATTTGAAGAAGATTTGATCAAGATTTATCACAAGAAGATATGAATTATTTACAAGAAGATTTGATCAAGATTTATCTACAACAAAATACGAACATAATCAATATGAGGAATTTACAAACTCAATATGAACAAAATACAAATAGAATTAATCTAAAGAATTTACAACCTTAATCTGAACAGAATCGATCTGAAAAATTTACAAATTTAATCTAAACAAAATACGAATAGAATCAATTTGAAGGATTCACAACCTCGATTTGAACAAAATCAATCTAGAAGAACTGCTCAAATTGGATTCAGAAATAAAGAATTGGCTAAAGAACATATTATCAAAAAATAGCTTGTTCAGAATAATTTTTGAATAAGATCATTATTGACCAAGCTATGAATGAAGATACAATTCAGAATTAAACAACGAATAAATTGAATCCTAATTTTATCTATAAATAGGTACTAAAGGTTGAAGAAGATCATCGAATAATCAAAAAAGAGTAGAAAAACTCAAGCTCAAAAGTCCAAACTCATCTTAGAGTTCAAAGAGAAATACTTGTTCAAAGGCAACTCTAACAGAAGCTTCAAAGGCAACTTGTAGTAGGCGCTTCAAAGGCATGCTTAATAGAGGTAGAATCCTTACAGGCAAATGCACCCACATAAAAACGCATGCAAAGGCATGCTTCAGACTTCAGAGACAGGGGTACGCATACAACAACATGTGCGTTGACTTCCTTTGACTTCGCTTGTCTGGCTTCGTTTGACTTTGCTTCCTCTGATATCTTTGTTTCCTCTAATATCTTTGTTTCCTATGATATCATTGTTTCCTTTGATATCTTTGTTTCCTCTGTTATCGTCTCTTTTGTTACCTTGTTATGTTTAGTACACATTTAATGAAACCATTAGTGCAATAAATTGTTCCCACAAAATACTTTTGTTATCATCAAAACATGATGAAGAATTATTCCAAGGACCAACTGAAGGTGCGAACACGAGAAGGGGGGGTTGAATTGTGTTTGCACAAAGTTGATACCTTTTTGATAATTTATAAATAATTAAAAATTAGTTTGGATTTGATTACTTACTTGGAGTAGAAGCAATCAAATTTAGAGGCAGCAATCAATGAAAGCATAAATAATTTGACGCGTAGAATTATCCTGGTTCACCACTAACTTGGCTACATCCAGTCCCCTCATTCAGAAGGCTTTAATCCACTAATTCAAAAACCTTGAATTACAAAGCACCTGACCCTCCAAGCCAGTCTTCCCAAACAGCCTGACAACCCCAAACTTTTGAGGAACTAACCACCTTGATCGTACAAGTCAAGTCTTCTCCTAACAACTTGAAGACCCCAGATTGAAGAAGGAACTAAACCACTAACGGGTTGGATACAAGAGATTGAAACTTGAGTAGTTGCTTCTAACAAAGCTGATAATAATAATAACTCTCACACTTTAAGAAAAGAACACTCAAAAAATATTTCTCATTCAATCAAGTGTTTCTCTCTTTGAACTCTAAGATGATTTTGGAATCTTGAGCTTGAGTTCTTCTACTCTTTTCTGCTTTTTTTTTATACTTTTCTTCTTCAACCTTGAGTGTCTATTTATAGTGAAAATTTGGGCTTCAATTTAGTCCTTATTTAATTCTAAATTGTATCTTGTTTAGATTGAGTTTGTAAATTCTTCAAATTGATTTTGTTCCTATTTTGTGTAGATTGACTTTGTAAATTCTTCAGAATGATTCTGTTTCTATTTTGTGTAGATTGACTTTGTAAATTCTTCAAATCAAATATTCTTCAAATCTTCATTAAATGTTGATCAAATCTTCTTCAAATATTTTTCAAATCTTCTTCAAATCTTCTTCAAATATTCTTCAAATCTTCTTCAAATATTCTTCAAATCTTCTTCAAATATTTTTCAAATCTTCTTCAAATATAAATATGAATCAAATCTTATTTTAGATTTTTCATCCATTATAAATTTGAATCAAATCTTATTTTAGATTTTCTTCAAAAACATGAATCTTCTTTCATACTCTTTGAAGTCAAATATATTATTCTCATAAAATACTTTTGTTAATATCAAAACTCTAAATGTAAAACCAACTTGGTTCCAACAATCTCCCCTTTTTGATGATGACAAAACTTGTATTTTTTATAAC
Organism: Cicer chorassanicum; assembly: GCA_037974735.1. Classification (NCBI taxonomy): domain Eukaryota; kingdom Viridiplantae; phylum Streptophyta; class Magnoliopsida; order Fabales; family Fabaceae; genus Cicer; species Cicer chorassanicum. The sequence goes on from JBBPBP010009778.1 coordinate 44,063,237, forward strand.
AACTTTTCTTTATATTTCGTTGACACCCCCTAACTTAGGGCTCCCCCTAAGTCATAGTATCATTTTCTCTCCACTTTATCAAATATCTTTCTCCCCCTTTTGTCATCAGACAAAAAGACTTGAATGTGAAACTCTATTTTTTTTTCTCTTTTTTTTTTCTTTTTTTTTCTCTTTTTTTTTCTCTTCTTTTTTTTTCTCTCTATTTTTTTATTTTTATTTTTCCTTTTTTTTTTGAATAAAATAAATATAACATAATATAAGAAAATATAATAACTAGTATAAAACTAAAATACTTTGAAGTGATCACAACATCAGTCAGATACGCAGGTAAGATTTAGGTTTTTCTTGATGAAGTCAAACCTATCTTCAAGTAGTGGTTTGGTGAATATGTCAGCCCATTGGTGTTCAGTGTCTACAAATTGAATGTTTAGTACCCTTTTTGAACAAAGTCCCTAATGAAAGTGGTGTTTGATCTCTATGTGTAAGATAGGGTTTTTGGCTAGACAAATGGCAGAAGTGTTATCGCAATAGATGGGAATGCTGGATTCTAGGATGTTGTAGTCTTCAAGTTGATGTTTCATCCAAAGTAGTGTAGAACTGCAGCCAACTGCTGAAATGTACTCAGCCTCTGTTGTTGACATTGCAATGGTGTTTTGTCTCTTACTTGACCAAGATATTAAGTTGTCACCTAAAAATGTGCAGTTGTCACTGGTGCCCTTTCTTTCAAGTTTATCTTCAGCATAATCAGAATCAAAGTATCCACTAAGTTTGTGCTTATGAGATTTCTTGTAGAACAAGGTAAGGTTGGTAGGGCCTTTTAGGTATCTAAGAATTCTCTTAACATCAGTTAAATGTGATTCCCTAGGGTCAGCTTGAAATCTTGCACATACACATACACTAAACATGATGTCAGGTCTGGAAGCGGTAAGGTAAAGTAGGGATCCTATCATTCCTCTACAGATTTTTTTTTATCTTTTTTTTTATTTTTTTATTTTTTTATTTTTTATTTTGCCTGAATCATCTTTTTCAAGTGAACAAGTAGGGTGCATTGGTGTAGTCATAGGTTTGCAATCACTCATCTTAAACTTCCTAAGAAGCTCTTTTGTATATTTAGTTTGATGAATGTATATACCCTTTTTGACTTTGCTGAATTTGTATCCCTAAGAAGAACTTAAGTTCTCTCATCATACTTATTTAAAATTCAAGCTGCATCAATTTAGAAAATTCTTGACAAAGAGTGTCATTAGTAGATCTAAAAATAATGTCATCAAAATAAATTTGAATAATGAGAATGTTATCTCCTATTGATTTTCTAAAAAGTGTATTATCTACTTGTCATCTTTCAAAGTTATTTTTAAGCAAGAAGTTACTAAGTCTATCATACCACGACCTAGGTGCTTGTTTTAGACCATACAAGGATTTCCTAAGTTTAAAAACATGATTTTGAAAATTCAGAACTTTCAAAACCTGGGGGTTGTTTAACATACACTTCTTCACTTATATAACCATTTAGAAAAACACTTTTAACATCCATTTGAAATAATGTAATGTTATTATTTGCAGTAAAAGAAAGTAAGATACGAATAACTTCTAACCTGGTCACTGGAGCAAATATCTCAGTGTAATCAATGCCCTTTTGCTGACTGTAGCCTTGTGTGACAAGTTTTGCCTTGTTTCTGACCACTTCACTTGTTTCTGAAAACCCACTTGGTTCCAATAATGTTCTTATTTGGTCTAGGTACTAGATCCCAAACATCATTTCTCTTAAATTCTTGAGAACCTGCAAAATACTTATCTAACTTTGATTTTTATGATCAAACTTCTTGTTATCACCGTAAACATAATATCAGACAATAATTAAATTTAAAGAAAGATATCACCTATATGTTAACAATTTCAGTTTCACTATGAAAACCCTCTTAGTTCTTCTTTTCTGGTTTTCAGATTCTGAGTTTGTATATTCTCTGATTAGAGAGTCTGGATGAAGGGATTTGAATTCCCATCCAGGTTTGTAGTCTTCATGAATTTGATTGGAGTGTTCAAAGAAGTCTCCTGATTCTGACTTTTAATCTGCCACTTCTGTTTCTGCTGATGTATCAGGTTTCTCTGATGGTAATTCTGATTCTTATGGTAGTTCCAGTTCTGTTGATATGTGTGATTTCTCTGCCAGTTTTGAGTCTGTTGATACTCCAGATATTTCTGTTTCATCATATGGTTATGGTTCTGATAAGTATTGTGTTGACCATTCCTTCTTCCAACAGAGTCAGTTGGTTTCTGTTTGGTAGAGCTTGGAACATAGACCTTTTTGCCTTCATATATTGCAAGCATCCATTAACCAGGCACCATGACTGGTGTTTCAATTTGATTGCTTAGAACATCTGCAACATAAACAATTTTATCTTTTGGTACCCAAATTTGGTTGGGTCCTGATTTGTTAGATCTTAAAGATTTCTTGTCTTTTCATGTGGTTAACATAGGACAAGATATTTTAGTGTGACCTTTCTTATAGCAAATAATGCATAAATCATGAGAGGGAATAAACTTAGATTCAATTACTTTTTCTTGAAATCCTATTCCTCTTTTACCATTCCTACTAACCCCATAAATCATAGATGCATACTTGCTTCTTTCCATACCATTATCAATAAAATCTTGAAATACTTCTTCATGCTTATCAGAGTTACATGTGGTATTTTCAATTGATGTTGAACTATAATTACTTTTCAGAGTTAGATTTTCAGCCTTATGTTCAGCAATATCAGTTTTCAGATTTGCATTTTCTGTTTTAAGTTCAATAATATCAGTTTTCAAAGTTGCATTATCTGTTTTAAGTTCAGTAATATCAGTTTTCAGATTTGCATTCTCTATTTTAAGTTCAGTAATATCAGTTTTCAGTTTTGTATTTTCTGTTTTAAATTCAGTACTTTCATTCTTTAAAACATTAACATTTTCAATTAGATTTGTATTTTCTTTCCTAAGTATTTTTAGTTTTAAAGACAATTTGTGATTAATATTTAAAAAATCATTTATAGCAGTAATTAAATCAGATCGAGTAAATTCAGAAAATACCTTACTTTCTTCATCTGTGGATTCACCTTCAGAGTCAGAATCTGTGTTGGATCCAGAGGTAGAGTTGGTATGAGCCATCATACCCAAATCTACTTGTTCATCGTCAGAGGATTCCTCAGAATCATCCCATGTAGCCATCAAACTCTTCTTCTTGGGTCTGGAATCTTTCCTTTTTCCTTTCTCTATATTTGGACATTCTGACTTGATATGTCCAGATTCATTGCATCCATAGCAAATAATGCTTTTATCATCATTTACTTTGTTGGATTGCTTGGAATATCTTTGGGAAAATTTCTTCTTTCTGTTGTGCCACATCTTTCGAATTTTTCTGGTTATGAAAGCGATCTCCTCTTCCTTTGAGTTCAGATTCTGATTATCTGAATCATTATCCTCTGAATCTGATGTTGCCTTTAGAACCTTCTTCTGCATAGATTTCAAGGCCAGAGTCTTGTTCTTCTTCTTGGGCTCATCTTCTTCAAGCTCAAATTCATGTGATCTGAGAGAGCTGATTAATTCTTCCAACTTTAGAGTATTCAGATCTTTTGCTTCCTGAATGGCACTGATCTTAGGTCTCCACTTACTTGTCAGACTCCTAAGAATTTTCTTCACATGATCAGCAGTAGTATAACTCTTCTCAAGTACCTTTAATCCTGATACCAGGGTCTGGAATCTGGAAAACATTGTTTCAAAGTCTTCATCTTCTTCCATCTTGAACAACTAATACTTTTTGAATAGGAGGTTGGCTTTTGCTTCTTGAACTTGCTTGCTTCCTTCACAGGTTAGAATCAGACTATGATAAATACTCTTTGTTGTCTCTTTGTTGGTGCACTTGTCAAACTCCTTGAAGGTGATTGCATTTATCATGAATGTTCTGGACTTATGATGCATCTTGTACATCTTCTTCTGATCAGCATTCATCTCCTTTCTTGGAATTTCAATACCATCTTTATTCTTCGGAGCAATATAACCATCTTCCACCAAGTCCCTAACACTATAAAGTGATCAGCCTTGAGACCGAGCTCTGATGCCAATTGAAGGTGCAAACACGAGAAGGGGGGGTTTAATTGTGTTTGTACAAAGTTGATACCTTTTTGATAATTTATAAATAATTAAAAATTAGTTTGGATTTGGTTACTTACTTGGAGTAGAAACAATCGAATTTAGAGGCAGCAATCAATGAAAGCATAAATAATTTGACGCGTAGAATTATCTTGGTTCACCACTAACTTGGCTACATCCAGTCCCCTCATTCAGAAGGCTTTAATCCACTAATTCAAAAACCTTGAATTACAAAGCACCTGACCCTCCAAGCCAGTATTCCCAAACAGCCTGACAACCCCAGACTTTTGAGGAACTAACCACCTTGATCCTACAAGCCAAGTCTTCTCCTAACAACCTGACGACCCAAGATTGAAGAAGGAACTAAACCACTAACGGGTTGGATACAAGAGATTGAAACTTGAGTAGTTGCTTCTAACAAAGCTGATAATAATAATAACTCTCACACTTTAAGAAAAGATCACTCAAAAAATATTTCTCATTCAAACAAGTGTTTCTCTCTTTGAACTCCAAGATGATTTTGGAATCTTGAGCTTGAGTTCTTCTACTCTTTTCTGCTTTTTTTTTATACTTTTCTCCTTCAGCCTTGAGTGTCTATTTATAGTGAAAATTTGGGCTTCAATTTAGTCCTTATTTAATTATGAATTGTATCTTGTTTAGATTGAGTTTGTAAATTCTTCAAATTGATTTTGTTCCTATTTTGTGTAGATTGACATTGTAAATTCTTCAGAATGATTCTGTTCCTATTTTGTGTAGATTGACTTTGTAAATTCTTCAAATCAAATATTCTTCAAATCTTCATTGAATGTTGATCAAATATTCTTCAAATCTTCAATTAAATGTTGATCAAATATTCTTCAAATATTCTTCAAATCTTCTTCAAATATTTTTCAAATCTTCTTCAAATCTTCTTCAAATATTCTTCAAATCTTCTTCAAATATTCTTCAAATCTTCTTCAAATATTTTTCAAATCTTCTTCAAATCTTCTTCAAATATAAATATGAATCAAATCTTATTTTAGATTTTTCATCCATTATAAATTTGAATCAAATCTTATTTTAGATTTTCTTCAAAAACATGAATCTTCTTTCATACTCTTTGAAGTCAAATATATTATTCTCATAATATACTTTTGTTAACATCAAAACTCTAAATGTAAAACCAACTTGGTTCCAACAATCTCCCCTTTTTGATAAATTGAAAGTGGCCCAGAGTAGGTAGAAGAGTTATGTTGATAACATAATAAGACCCATAGAGTTTGATGAAGGTGATCATGTATTCCTTAAGGTTACCTCCACTGTTGGCGTTGGAAGGGTGTTAAAGGTTAAGAAACGCAATCCCCGTTTTGTAGGACCTTTCCAAATTGTGAAACGAATAGGCCCCATAGCCTACAGGTTATCATTACCACTCTGCTTGTTAGACTTACATGATGTCCTCCATGTCTCCCAACATAAAAATTATGTCCTTGACCCTTATCAAATTTTGAGTCACGAGTCTCTCCAATTAAAACCAATTCTCACTTATAATCCTATACCAATTTAGATTGTTGACAAAAGTATAAAGACATTAAGGAATAAGATCATTCTCTTAGTTAAGGTTATTTACGAAGGATCATCACTAGAGGAAGAAACATGGGAAACTGAATTTGACATGATAAAAGATTACCCCTATCTTTTCCAATAGGTAAGCTCTCAAAATTTTGAGGACCAAATTTTTCTAAGGGGGAGAGGATGTAACAAACCCTCCTACTATCTTAAAAATATTTACAAGATTAAGACAGTAATTAAATTACTAAATTTTTGTTGTTAAGCATCATACATTATTTTCTAGCAATATTTAATTTATATTAAAAGTTGGGGTGAGAAAGTGGTAGTATTAACAAGGAAAAATGTTTTTTTTTTTAAAAAAAAGGAAAATACATCACTCTTCTCTTATTCCCTCTCACTCATGAGTATACCCAACCCATTAAGACTTTCCTTTCTTTCACCACTAGCCCCATTTTCTCTTTTATCCAAACACTAAAAGCTTTTTCTTTCACCATAATACTATTTATCATCAATATCCATCTCCTTTTCCCTGCCTCCCAAAGATCCTCCAATGGCAACAACCATATGAGGTTCTTTCCCTCCAATCTGATCTCATTTATGTCTTCTCCTTCATCTTTAGTGTCGTCTATAGTCCAAGACAATATTGAAAGAAGATAAAGACCAGATTAGAGAATCCCAAATTCAATGCATTGCAGTAGAGGCAGAAGTATTAGGAGCTAGAAAACCAAACAACTCCAACAACACAACTCTAAAGGAAATTTCTCCTTGTCAAGATTATGATTTCTTTTCCTAGTATAATTGATTTTTCATATTGCATGTGGGTTCTTTGGTTGATTTCAACATCTTTTTTTGCCAAAGATTTCTTTTCTGGGGTCTTGAAATCATAGGGGTTTTGAAACTGAGAATTGAGGAAAATTGTGAGGTATTGCATTCAATTCTTCAAAATTCATTCATTCTGCATGTGTGTGTTAATGATTATAATGTGTTAAGTGTAAGACCCATTACTAGCTTTCTAGAATATGGCAACTGAACTTATACACCTTAATAAAACAAAGTTAAAATATAATGAATAATAAATTAGAATCACCAACATAACTGAAAACTACATTCAAAAATATTGTTTACAACTTGTTCAATAGATTCATAAAATATTGCATCTTGATAATAAACTAAGATTGTTTGATTACATCATAAAATAAAATAAAACATCACAATTTAATTCCACAAGTCTAAAACTGATCTTCTGATGCTAAATCCATATCTCATATTCCTTCAGCTGCTAAATAATAAATGAACGGGGTGAGATAAAAATATATAAGTGAGCTCTGAAAAAAATGGAGGGGTAGTCTCAAAGAATTTCTTTCATAAATATAAAACATGAAAACAATTATGCATCTCAAGTTAAAACTTTCACTTTTAATTTTCATAAAAGTTTTACTTATAATAATTTATCTTTCTTAATTTGAAAAACATATGCATGACCTTAAATCTGTTCATTTGGAATAAGGAAAAGTCGTTCAATATCTTGATGTGGGTCACCAAGATAATTGAGTCTTGATTGGTAAAGTTGGTCTGGCCAAACCCGAATCAGCGTCCTGAGTATTCTCCTTTACCTGTTATTTCGTGTATGGAACAATCTAAATGTCCCACCGTGAGATGTTTGGTATTAAATGTCTTTATTATGTCATGTATGTAACGCATCTTTCATCCACAACAATTATAAATAACTTAGCGATATACTAAATCTATAATAATTTAATCCTAAGTCCCTAAATCGAAACTAGAACCAGAGGCAGAAAAATATAAACAACATCAGAGTCAAGAAATAGTAACAACATCAAAGTCATGAAAATAGTAACAACATCAGAGTCATGAAAATGGTAATAACATCATTATCATGAAAAATCATTTGGATGTAGTTTAAAAACACATATATGCAAAAATTCCATTTCCTCACACTCTACTTCTCATAACCCATAATAACTCCAAACCAGTTTCTTTAAAGAATTTCAGTGAATAAATTCCCAAAACCTTCATGCAAGAAGAAGTTAATGTAACAGAACTCACAGTTTCACATACGCATTAGAGGCAGCAGCAGTAACAAGCAGAAATCGTGCTCGAGAAGCATATTGACCTTAAATTAAGGTCTATGCATCTAATTGAATTTTCCTAACACATAGTTCATTCACAAACATCACACAAACAGAGATAAGTTGCATGCACATTCTTCTAAACTATTTTTCTGAAATTTTCAATAAAATCTCTATGTGCTAAATTTCCTTTTTCTTCACTTTTTTAGTTATTTTCTTCCATTCTCCTTTATCCCAAACAGGTTCAAAATTTGTAATAAAACTGGAAAATGATTTAATCCCCCAATCTCACATGATAAAAAGCTTTAATGTAAAGAACACCTTGTTGGTGTTTGAGGGGAGAATGTTAGAGTTTAAGGACAGCTTCGAGCTTTCCTCTTGAGTCGAACTATTGCATTGACCTAAATTCTTCCGTTCTTGGTTGTTCTCCCATGTTTCTTTGATTTTATTTATTTGATTGAGTCTGATATTTAAGGATGCAAGGTAGATTCAGACATGCAAGGCTGGGAATAGTTTTATGGAGTCTAGGAATCTTCGAGTATTGGGTGATTTGAGAAAGGAAGGAAAATGGAAGGCTTGTTGCTTGGATTTATATTGCGCACGAGAAGAAGAAGAAGGAGAGTTGTTGGAAAAATGGGGAATTTTTGCCTGAGAATGGTATTTGTAGGAAATATGGTGGGAATTCCCTTCTTTACTCTTTGGATTTATCCAAAAATTACCCTACTGCTCCTTCCTTACTTAATCAAGTTTTAAACCACTTGTATTATTTTTATTTTAATAGTTTCACTAATTAAATTCTAGACTTAAAAAAATATTTTTAATAAGTAGGTTGTTGTATTAAGGGATTGAAAGAATGAGGGTGGATTGTTGGTGAACTAACTGGTGCGTTATCTGTATTAACAATTATGTCTAAAACTTCCATCTGAATATTTTGTTTTAATTATACCTTGAACTTCCTTAAGACTTATCTTTGTCTCGAACTTTCTCCGACTGAGACTTCCCTTTGTCTTGAACTTCCTCTTATCGATGTAGGTGGAAAATACACAAGAGGGAAGTTTGAATTGCGTATTTGGTTTTTAAGAAATTTATGGGTTAACAAAGGGTGAAAATAAAACAAGTAAAAATAGAGGTAGCAAATAGAGGGAAAAAGGATAACATAGTAATTTATCTTGGTTCACCACAGTAGCTACTTTCAATTCCTTCACCCAGAAGGATTTAATCTAGTAATTCAAACCAAATTTCAACCATTTAACTTCACAAGTTAAGTCTTCTCAACATACAACTTGAAAATCACAAGTCTTTGAGGATTTACAACCACTATCGGGCCAGGTTACACAAGTGTTTAGTTTCTATTTCTAGGATTACTCTCATTGGAGGATGGTTACAGTATTGCTAACAAACTTAGCACAATTAGAATGATATTACAATTGAGTGCTAAAAATTTAAGTATTTGATGATTGATTGATATTCAGCCCATATATTTTTTTGTTCTTGTTGCTTCGTATCGTGTTGTGTAGGGTTCCTCAAGTAGTGAGAACCATTTATAGATGCCAACGTTCAAATTATTTAATTATGGTTACTTCAATTTTCTAATCTTCCCGTTGCATTCAAGTTCTAATGATCGTTGCTTTGATTTGTGTATAGATGTTTATTCGACCGTTTGCTTTGAATTTTTTTTTGCTTTGAATTTTTTTATCGTTGTTTGACGGTTGCTAAAATTCATTTCTTAATCGTTGGCTTTCAGTTACTGAAGTTCAGTCATTGATCGTTGCTTTGATTTCATAATGTTCTATCTTTGATTGCATAGATCCATCTATTGTCGTGAATTTGAATTGGACTGTTTCTATTTGATTAGATATTCAATTCGGTGCAATTAAGAATGTAACTGACTAGGTACTTTATTCCATTCAAGTGTGGACAAAAGTAACCTCTTTGACATTTGAATCTTCAATATTAGAGTTGGAGCAGTTAGCCTTCATCAGATTTTGTTTCTAAGTCGTATGTAGAATGTGTCTTCAGAGTCACCTTCCAGAGTCATGACTTTCATTAGAGTTAGAGCTAAATGTTCTATGTAGACTTTTACTTAACTTCCTCTGATCAATTCCTTCGTCTGAATTGACTTCCTATGGATGAATCTTTCCTCTGATCGAACTTCCTCTAGTCCAGTACTTCCTCTGACTTGACTTCCTCTAATCGAACTTCATCTGGTCTAATCATTCATATGATTTGACTTCATTTGGTCGAGTCCTTCCTCTGACTTGACATTCTCTTACCAATACATTCCTCTAACTTGACTTTATCTAATCCAGTCATTCCTTACATTGAACTTCTTATAAATGGAGTTCCCTTTGATTGTAATCTCCAACTGATTAGAACTCCTTCTGACTGGATTTCCCTATAACTGTAACTTCTCTTTGATATTTGACCTGGGACTAGTCTATACTTACTGTTTTGAAATTTTTTATGTTGAAGTTAATTAATTGATTGAAATCGATGTGATAATGAGGTATATATAATATACATAATGTCAAGACATGCATTGTTTTAAATTTTACAGTGGGACATTGAGGATTATTTTAGAAATGAAACATAGATAAGGGAAAACCAGTGGGATGCCGGTTGAGGTCATGGCCAAGACCTACCTTACCAAAGAAAATCTCAATTATCTTGGTGACCCAAATTGAGATAACTGATGAGGCTTTTTCCATACTTTAAGGAATAGGAAGGAACATACACTTTCCCATACTTTAAAGAAAATGAATGAAAATTAAGGACTATTTTTCTTAAACAAAATTGCATAATCATGTTATGCTTGAAATTGCAATTAAGGAAATTTATTTGAACTTCCTTTCCCTTTTTTGTAGAAGTCACTGAGTTTATTATCTCACCTCCTATTTTTATGTATTACAGAAGATAAAAGGACTTGAGACTGGGATTCAGGCTTAGAAGATAAAGCTCTGTAGTATATTTTGTTTTAAGTTGTAATTTATTTTGTGTATTGCTACATCAGAGAATGTTTTGTAGACCATTTATTATGTAGTTACAATGATATTTCAATGATTGTTCTTTATGAGAATTTACATGATTACCTCTGGAATGTTAGAATGTATGTATTGTTACCATTTTCAAGATACATCGTGATGGTTATTACACAACCTTCTTAATAGAATAACTTTATTTATATATATATATATATATATATAT
>JBBPBP010009778.1:44074376-44099322 GCA_037974735.1 Cicer chorassanicum
AAATCAAGATTACTTTTTTCCTAAATTGACTATTCTATATTGAGTAAAAAATCTCTATTCTATTAAATAAGACCTTAGCTCACTTTTGAATTTACTTTGTTGAATATTCCTAGTCAATATTTTGTTTTGATAAATATTTATACCATTAATTGAAAAAATTATTCAGTCAATGCTTTGTTTGACTAAATATTTATTCAATACTTTATCTATTAAAAATTATAAATATGAATAATGTTTAAAATGCATTTAAATACTTAAATTTAATATATAACCTAAATTTTATGTATGTGTAAATTCTAGTTTTATAATCATTAATAATAAAGGCTTTATACTTAAAAAAATTAAATTTTAGTTTGCCTTAAAAACATATGTATTATTTTTTTTATACAACCTTTTGATAAAAATTCGTTATACAAAATAAAATTTACACCCTTCAAATATAAAAATATAAAAATAATGAGGGCCAGTGCTATACCTGATAAGTATTTTTTTTATATGTAACAAGATAGTAAACAATAATACGATCAAAAACTCAGACACAATGTAAGATTCGTAGTTTGAACACCATACTTGATTTAAAATCTAACCATATCGGTATTTACATGGTAAGCTAGACTTTACGATCAGTTTTATTCTTATTAATAGTTATTATTAACAAATTTGAATAGTTTAGATGGATTGATTTGATAGGAAGATTCGAATCATAATTATTACTATTTTTAATAAACGATTATTAATTATTTTCTATTCCATAAAGCATTACCTTAAATATTTTATTTTATTTATATATTTGCCTTTTTTTCCCTAAAATCCTTCTATAAATATACAATTGTATTCAAACAATTATTTTAACTTTTATATAATAAAGATTATTAACTTTCAAATAAAAGATTAATTGAAGGTGCAATGTCTTTATTTATCCAAAAGTTTATTTTGATATGTGTGCTGACGTTGCTATCCGTACACAATGTTGTTGGAACACATGTGAGTATTGCTAACGGATTAGAAAACAATTTGGTTTTAACTGTTCATTGCAAATCTGGCGATGATGATATAGGAATTCATGTTCTTCATTTTAATGATGAATTTGGTTGGAATTTTCGAAAAAACTTTTTTGGCACAACACAATTCTATTGTTCCTTTAAGTGGAAAGGTGAATTTCGATGGTTTGACATATACATAAGTGGTAGAGATGATTGTTCTGATTGTAATTGGGTTATCCACCAAAAAGGACCAATTTTGAAAGATAAAAATGGTGCTATTCAGTATCAGTGGAATAAGTAATTGATAATGTGTTACACATTTGTTTATCTTAATAAATATTGTACTTTATCTTAATAAATATTGTACTTTAAGGTATTGAGAACTCAGTGTATTTTACATCTTCATTCAATATTCTTAATATAATCACACACACACACACACACACATATATATATATATATATATATATATATGATATCTGGTGAGAATACTTTTTTTATCTGAAAATAAGAAGAATAATACTTCTCTAACTTTTAGATTAAAATTGATGGTTGTGATTAAAAACTCAATTTTAAAAACACTTGTGTCTCTCCCTATTTTATTATTTCTTCTAAACCATTTAGCTTTTCTCTTCTTGAATTTCAATTTACATTGTTTATAAATGTATATTAAATACTTATTTCATTTTCTAAGAAAAAAAAGCACAAAAGCAACAACTCCATCATGAAACTTCTGGATCTGAGTGAGATAAAACTATAAAATTTAAGGTAAATAAAATTCGATGATTGAGCATAAACAATGAACCTCAAAAATCCAAAATTTTAGAAAAAAGAGACAACAATTCTTGCGGCCTAACAAAAATAATTTCGTAGGATAAATGTTTGTCGTTAATTAATTAGTTAAACTTACTATAATTTCGATATCTCGTAAATAAAATGAGAATAATTATAATTATTATAAAACTGTATACAGGACAAATAATTGTCACCAAAGATTAGTTAAAATTAGAAATTTTTCAATATCAACAAAATGATTATAAATAAAATAACTATATTGTTTTTTTGACACTTCAAAATTTTCACATTGTTTTTTTTTTTAAATTAGTCATTAAAGAAGATTTTGAAACATATAATTCATTCATGAAACAAATGTTTGTTTTTAATCCATTAGCTAACTTTATTATTTTTTTATATTGTAACAATCATCACCATATATCTAGAATATGGTAATAAATTTATATATTCAAATATTTCAGAAGCAATCATATAAAGTTATGAGTATAATCTTAAAAATATTATTTTAACTACATAATACATAGTGTACAATCATCCCCAAATGTACCAGTACATAAAACATTTACAATTTAACAAACAAAAAAAACACTATTGAGTTCTATCATTTGCTGTCTGAATTCCACACTTCAAGCTCCTCTATCTACTATATTATATAAGAAAATAAGGTGTGAGATAATAATCTCAGTGAGTTCTATTAAAAGCCGAAGACAGTTTGAAATAATTTTCCTTAAGAAAATAATAAAAAATTGACATGAATAGCAACGTTTTTCATTAGCCATTGACCAAACATTTAAAATCTTTTCCTTTACTTGAAGCACGGAAAAACTCTACATTCTCTTTCTTTCCTTAATTTAGAAAATCTTTAAAATTTCAATTTCCTTTTATAAGGAAAAGCTTGATGATTTTCATTTCTTCTTATAAGGAAAAGCTTCTCCAATTACCCTGATGTGGGTAACTCAAATAATTGGAGTCTCTTGTAAAGATGTTCTGGCTATGATCCCAATTGGCGTCCCAATTGTTTTACTCTTATCTATTATTTTCTGGCCTAAAACAAAACTGAAATTCCCACCGTAATATGCATGTCATTATCATATTGATGAAATGAGACTAGTTTAACTTTCATACACGGGACTAATAAAAAATCAAACTCACTATCATACACGAGACTAGTTTTCCATGCAATTATGATCATGCTTTATATGTTTAACTTTAGTTTAGATATATAAAACACAAAGAAGAAAATTGTATATTCATATTTTACTAATCTTTATCTCCCATTGCTTCTAATTTTCAAAGCATATTCACAATTTATATAAGTAATTATATTATTGTTTTAGTCACATAGAGACATACTACCAATCTTAAATTTATTTGCTCACACACTAGTATCTTACTAGTTCAATATAATAAACAAATTAGCGCTTCTTCACTTTTTTTTTTTGTTTGTCAATATCTCCAATCAAAACTACAATATTTTTAAAATTAATTACATTAAATTAAATATAATAAATCAACATTACTTTTTTCCTAAATTGACTATTCTATATTGAGTAAAAAAAACTCTATTCTATTAAATAAGACCTTAGCTCCCTTTGAATTTACTTCCTTGAATATCCCTAGTCAATATTTTGTTTTGATAAATATTTATACCATTAATTGAAAAAATTATATAGTCAATACTTTGTTTGACTAAATATTTATTCAATACTTTATCTAATAAAAATTATAAATACGAATAATGTTTAAAATGCATTTAAATACCTAAATTTAATATATAACCTAAATTTTGTGTATGTCTAAATTCTAGTTTATAATAATTAATAATAAAGGTTTTATACTTAAAAAAATTTAAATTTTAGTTTGCCTTAAAAACATATCTATTTTTTTATACAACCTTTTGATAAAAATTCATTATACAAAATAAAATTTACACCCTTTAAATATAAAAGCATAACAGTAACGAGGGCTGGTGTTATACCTGATAAGTATTTTTTATATGTAACAAGATAGTAAACAATAATACTAGGGGTGAACATGGGCGTGGGTCGACCCGTCAACCCGATCACCCAACTCAACCCAACCCGATTTTTACCCGTACCCGATCACTTTCGGGTCCGACCCAACCCAACCCGTTGAAACCCGCTTATATTTGGGTCGGGTAATGGGTTTAACATTTTGAACCCGTTGACCCGACCCGGTAACTAGTTATATTTTTTTTTAAGAAAAATTGTTTGGCTAGTTCAATAGGGTTTCATTACTCTTCTTTTTTATTTAGACTTTCAGCTGCCTTCATCCACTTTCTGCCTATACGTTCTTCAAGACTTTTTGAAGTCGCGCCGCTATCCACATTCTTCTTTTGTTCTACAGGTGCTCATAACTGATTTTATACGAACTAGTTATAATAAGATATTATTAACTAGTGATTTTTATATGAACGTTGATGCAAGGTGTTCATGCGTCTAGGCTAAACACTGAACTCGTTTAATTTGTTTTGACATTGTAATCTCGTATATGCCTACTCATAAAATTCATATCTAATTTTTGAATTGTCTCTTTCAAATGAGCAATTTAATTTGAGTTAAATACTATTTATTTAAATGTTATATTTTGTTATAGTTTTACGTAATAAAAGTATGAACATAAAGCTTATGCTTATAATGAATTTAGTTTAAATTTTTTACACTTGTTAAATACAAATTTTTTAGTTAAATACTATTTATTTGAGTTAAATAATATTTATGAGCAAAATTGATGCTTATGCAAAAGCTTACGATGAATTTAGTTTAAATTTTTTATATTTAAATCTATTAAACACTTTTTTTTAGTATTTTATTTGAAAATAGTAACTATAAACAAATGAATGATACTTAGTAAACAAATGAATGACACATGAATTTTATGTTGTTTTAATGTTGGATTCTATAATTGGTGTATTTTATGAGTTGAATTGCGGTTGTTGAGTTATGTTGTCGAGATGTATGTTTCAGTCTAATATGTGAAGATAACATACATTTTTTCTTGTTACACGAATTAATCTAACCAAATAACATGAAGATTGGTATGTGTAGATCTCGTAGGATTAATATGTGTACATGGACTAAAATTTATTTTATCAATTTTTTAATTATTAAAATTGCACTTTTTTTTATTAGGCCCAATTTTTATTGATTTACTGTTGTTGAATTTATTTATGTATTTGAAAATTGTTGGATTTATTTTTTTTGTGTGAGAGGTTGATGAGTTTTTTAAAGAATTGCATAATTTGTTTGAAATTGTATAGTTTTGAGACATTCAAGTATTAAATATATTTTCATTCAGTGTGTTTAATATGTTTTCTTGTAAAATGAAAAAAAATAGGTTATTATTTATGTATGACCCGCCAACCCAACCCAACCCGTTCTTGATCGGGTCGGGTTGGTTCGGGTTAAATAAAAAAATTACGGGTTTAGAACTTAACCCAACCCAAAGTTAATCGATCGGGTCGGGTCTTGGGTTTTGTCAAAACCCACCCAACTCAACCCACGTACACCCCTAAATAATACGATCAAAACCTCAGACACAATGTAAGATTCGTAGTTTGAACACCATACTTGATTTATAACTTAACCATATCGGTATTTACTAGGTAAGCTAGACTTTACGATCAGTTTTATTCTTATTAATAGTTATTATTAACAAATTTGAATAGTTAAGATGGATTGATTTGATAGGAAGATTTGAATCATAATTATTACTATTTTTAATAAACGATTATTAATTATTTTATATTCCATAAAACATTACCTTAAATATTTTATTTTATTTACATATTTGCATTTTTTCCTAAAATCCTTCTATAAATATACAATTGTATTCAAACAATTTTCAAATAAAAGATTAATTGAAGGTGCAATGCCTTTATTTATCCAAAAGTTTATTTTGATATGTGTGCTGACATTGCTATCCGTACACAATGTTGTTGGAAGACATGTGAGTATTGCTAACGGATTAGAAAACAATTTGGTTTTAACTGTTCATTGCAAATCTGGCGATGATGATATTGGAATTCATGTTCTTCATTTTAATGATGAATTTGGTTGGAATTTTCGAAAAAACTTTTTTGGCACAACACAATTCTATTGCTCCTTTAAGTGGAAAGGTGAATTTCGATGGTTTGACATATACATAAGCGGTAGAGATGCATGTTATGATTGTAATTGGGTTATCCACCAAAAAGGACCAATTTTGAAAGATATAAATGGTGCCATTCAGTATCAGTGGAATAAGTAATTGATAATGTGTTACACATTTGTTTATCTTAATAAATACTGTACTTTAGGGTATTGAGAACTCAGTGTATTATATCTGGTGAGAATACTTTTTTTATGTGAAAATAAGAAGAATAATACTTCGCAACTTTTAGATTAAAATTGATGTTTGTGATTAAAAACTAAATTTTAAAAACACTTGTTTCTCTCCCTATTTTATTATTTCTTCTAAACCATTTAGCTTTTCTCTTCTTGAATTTCAATTTACATTGTTTATAAATGTATATTAAATACTTAATTCATTTTCTAAGAGAAAAAAAACACAAAAGCAACAACTCCATCACGAAACTTCTGGATCTGAGTGAGATAAAACTATAAAATTTAAGGTGAATAAAATTCGATGATTGAGCAAAAACAATGAACCTCAAAAATCCAAAATTTTAGAAAAAAGAGACAACAATTCTTGCGGCCTAACAAAAATAACTTCGTAGGATAAATATTTGTCGTTAATTAATTAGTTAAACTTAGTATAATTTCAATATATCCTAAATAAAATGAAAATAATTATAATTATTTTAAAACCGTAGACGGGACAATAATTGTCACTAAATACTAGTTAAAATTAGAAATTTTCAATATCAACAAAATGATTATAAATAAAATAACTATATTGTTTTTTTTGACGCTTCAAATTTTTCACATTGTTTTTTTTTTAAACTAGTCATTAAAGAATATTTTGAAACATATAATTTCGACAAAACTTTTTTAGCACAACACAATTTTGTTCCTTTAATTGGAAAGGTAAATATCGATGGTTTGACATATACATAAGCTGTAGAGATTCATGTGATAATTGTAATTGGGTTATCAGCCAAAAATGACTAATTAAGATAGATAAAACTGGTGCATTTCTATATCAGTGTAATAAGTAATTGATAATGTGTTACACATTTGTTTATCTTACTAAATATTGTATTTTAGGGTATTGAGAACTCAGTGTATTCTACTTCTTCATTCAATCTTCTTAGTAGAAACATATATATATATATATATATATATATATATATATATATGACGTCATGTCAAATGTAGGGGTCATTTCCAAATAACAAATAAAGAGCAAATAAATATGCGTATATATTTATTATAGCAAAACATAATTAAATCATATACTTCATTTAACAATTATAACCACAAAGCACCAAAAATACAAATCAACCAAAATGCACAAATCATATTTGTTAGACTATATGGTAATGTATGATTCTAGAATATCACTACCTCATTGAGCACAAAGTTCCACCATTGGACAATGTTCTACCGTTGGATGAATACTCTTCAAAGTTTCATGTTCAGTATCTCACGGTTGAGTATTTTTTTGAATCACATCGCATTTTCAAAGAACTGTCATCACGTACTCGTGATTAGGTTCAGGCCACCAATACATGCATGAATGTCATCATCTTAGTTAATAACAAAATGGATCACTCAACCAGAGCGTCCAAAATCATTCAACATTGTCCTAAAATAATTTAAAATGAGTAAACAGATAAATTAGTTTTTGAAATTCTAATCGCCAGTCAAATTTATTTTTGAATTTTATAATTGACAAATAAATATTTAAAATTGTAAAATATTAATTAAAATAATATATTCATAAATTTTTGTCTTTAAATATTTTGATATGACATTGTAATTAAATATGTAGTTTATCCACGTTGATACCACGTCAATGTGATCTTTTCAATGACAAATTTGTCGATAAAATTTTATCATCTCAAAGATAAATTTGTTCGTAATTATAATTGTGCATCGACTAATTATGAACAAATTAGTCATGAAAGATTTAAATTTCATCGAAAAATTAGTCTACTTTGTAATGATATTGATATGAGAACAACGTGAAGAGGTCAAATATTCAATTAATATGTCATATCATATTCACTAAGAATAAAAGTTTAAATATGAACTATTTCAATTATTATTTTATAATTTCAAGAATTTATTTGCTAGTTTGTAAAATTCTGAAATAAATTTGACTGACGTTTACAATTTAAATAACCAATTTGTATATATTCACTCGATTTAAAATTGATTTATGTATTGTCATCTAACAACTTAAGCCTTTGAGGTAGTAGGTTTATGATATAATATCAAAGTCTTTATTATTATTATTTTCTGCCCTACCCTCCTAATTAAAATTGAATTTAAGCACAAGGTAGATGATTTTTGCCCTCTCTAAATCATCAAGCCCAAAATACTCTTTTAACGAGGGGCCATTTTAAGAATATATAGAAATATGAAATACAAATACTTAAATATTATTTTAGTCATTTATCTTTTATTTAATAACAATTGTCAATATGTATAAAGTATATTATTCTTTAAAAATAATATTCATTGGACCCAATTAAAGACTTGCATTTGAAAAAAAATTATTCTTGCATGTGTTTGAAACATATGTAAGCTTTTTGAAACGAATGACATTTATTAGAATTTATTGTATTTTCACTTAACTTTACAATTGATCCAAAATTTGATTTTAATAGTTCATGATAATAATTATACAGTTGTTTAAAATAGTTATGATAAAAAAAAGACTAAAATAGACCATTTATAAAAGGAAAATGACCGAAATGAATAAAAAAAATAAAAAACTATAAAAGAAATACTTAAGATAAAAAATCAAAATTATATTTAAGTCCATATGAAATCAGTCTCGTGTAACCTATCCAATTAGGCTTTTAGAATAGTTAAAGCACAATATTGACCCTCTTCGCAATTCAAAATGTATATGAGAATCAAAACAATATGGTTATCAAATCATTGTTCAAGGCAAAATTTATATCTTTCACTCAACAAGGTTGGCATCATGAGAAAGAAAAGTAGAACTAACACCATTACATTTGTCATAAACTAGTTCTTGTAAAATATATTGCAGCACTTGCATATACATGTGATCAGAAACTAGTGATTGTTTAGGTTACTCTATTACATTATCATAGCATTCTCTACGTCCCACCTACAAGTGTATATAAATTCTTATGTTAGTAAAACAAATTCATGTCCCACCAAAATATACCTAATATTTCTCTAACCTTAGTTTTAGGAATTGTTTCCCCAACTCTAACTTCAGGCATTGTTTCCAATTCAATTTCTACTTTTGGTTGTGGCTGATTTTGAATTTTTTTATATATATATATAAATGAATGCCAACAGCAGCCCAAGTATAATAACTCCACAACCCATCATCATAATAATAACAATTAAATTTGTTTCAATTTGTTTTACTTATAAATGAAAGACATCTTTTTTTTATATATATATATTTTTCTTTTATTTACTCTCTCTTTAAATAGTTAGAAGGTTAGAACTAACTTTAAATTTTTTTCAGATGTTATTTACAATTTATCCATTTTGATAATAGTTTGAGTTCTTAATACTTCGATAAAATTATAATATTTTAAAGTAATTTATAATTATTAAAATTATATTATTGACTCAATTTTTTAAATTCGAAAAAAAATATATATATTAAGAGTGATTGTAGGCCTAGTATCAAAGCCACTACAAGTAGTGTTTTCTGGAAGATTGAATAGATTAAGGGAAGGGGTATAATAAGATAGTGAGTATGTTATGTTGATGTTTTTGTTATGGAAAAGCCAAAATGGACGTTGAAATTGAAGCTCATAAACCATGGGTTTTTTTACATGTCATAAGCCCAATACAATTGTTAGATTTGTCTTTTTTTCCTTTTGTCAATTGAAATAGTAGATAGTTTGTGTTGACTTTCAAAAGGATAATAATATAGTGGAAAAAGAAAAAACATAGTAATAATAATATAGTAGATGTTTTGAGCATTGTGGTGTAAGAGAAGTAAGAAAAAATATTGTGAATTGATCTCCTTACGTTGAAATAAATACGAGAAATTAATGTTTTCATCTCATCCCTTTAACGAATATATTGAATGGGAGAGGAAATGTGAGTAAAAGTAAAAATAGAAATATGAATGATTGAGATCAAAAGCTATACGAATGAGTAATAATGAGAATCCATTTCAACACTACTATTATAAATGAGTAATAATGACAAACTTAGAAAAATGTAAAACAATAATAGTAATAATGACATTCTCACATTTATTTACATTTCCAATAAATTTCCAACGATAATAATAACAATTTTCAACCACATCATTTTGTATAAACGATAAAAAATAAAAAATAAATAAGAATTTTCTAGAAGCATGAAATCGTGAGGCAATACACTATGTTTGTTTCCGAGAAAAGATTGTGACGGGGAGAGAAAGTTGAAGGAAATAATGATTTTTCTTTGTTTGGTTGGAACAAATAAAAATGACAAAGGAAAAGAGATAAATGAACCCCACATAAATATTTTTTCTGCTCGCAAGTGAGTTGAATGTAGGAAGTGAAAAAAAAAAGACAATACAAACTATATTTTTATTACATACTTTTATTAAAAAGATTGTAGAAATAAATTACGTAATATAATTTACAAATAATTTGTGTTTAGTTATTGATCGACAATAAAAATATTTAAGTCAAGTCAAAGTGGATACATTAACTAAACATAAATCAATGTTGTTGTATATTAATTGTTAAACATGATAGATAAAAACCTTCAAAAAAATATAAAATATCAAACGCATTTAAACTTGTAGGTCATGACAACGAAACATGCTTTTGAAGTGATGTGTTTGTGTCTAGTATTAAGATAAGTCTGCTTATGTCGTTTATTAAATATACAATTTCTTTTTCTTCTACTTTCACTCCTAACATTTTTTTCTTTTACTTTTTTATTATTCATTTTCTTTTATAATCCAAACACATTAGTATTGTCCAAAAATTTAAATTAATTTTGATGTGAAAAGATGAAATTATTTACTAATTTAAATCTATCATTCAATTCATGAGTCTCAAAGTAACTCCTGTCAAAAAGTACTCAGCATTCCGGTGAGGAACAGTAGAATCATCTTTAATGTGGAGTCTTAATTTATTAATACTCCTTCATTCTTTTTATAATAAATAATTCAATTGACAATTTTATACAAATTAAATAAATAAATAAAAGAATGAATAATATTTTATGGTTATGTTAATACAAGTGTCATTTGTTAAGGGACACAAAATTAGAAAACTTGTATTGAAAATAATATATTTTAAAAAGTTTAAAACACAATTTTTAATATAATTTTAATATAAAATTTCTATATTTTATTTTGAAAATTTTAAAAGAAATATATTGAAAACTAAGCACAAGGTGTGCCTAGACAATTATAACATAAATATGAAATACAAAAACCAACTATACCATAACCACGATTGTCGACTAAACATCCTAACTACAAGCAATAACATCCTTATAAGGAGGAATGCAAAAGAAAGGTTGAAGATAAGATCATAGATAAACATTTTTCTTTTATGTTTTAATCAATATCATAAAAGAATTTTAATGTTCTCCACCGTTTGATCAATATTAAGCTCTTTTGAATTTTGATCTACTATATAATTTAGTTAATTTTCAATGTCAGTTATTAAATTGTCCTTTTATAATTGTTAGTGACTAGATGTTCCTTTTTAATCATTATCAGTGATCTAATTGTCTGGTTTTAATTATTGTTAGATACTTAATTTTTAATTTTTAATTAATGTCAAGACCGAATTATCTATTTTTAATTATTGTTAATAATTTAATTATCACTTTTAAATATATATATTTTGATTTGATTGTGCAAATATGATTAATTACATGTTAATAAAAAATGGATTAAATAAAAAATATTTATTTAACAAAAGTGATTAGTATATACTTAAAATCATAAAATTTTGTTCAGTAAAAGTGTGTAAAATAGTGTCTAGATCTTTGGGTCGTCTTAGAGTTAAGATTTAATGTAACCAATAGGTTAACCATTATTACTCTAAATTGAGCTCTGGACTCTAGTGTAATAATCATGCAAATAAAGTATGGTATAAGCACTAACCTACATAAAGAGCTCTCCAGTAAAATCAGCACCAAAAAGAGAGCACATTGAAGAGCCACTAATAATGGATTTATACACAATGAAAGTTAAGTACTTCAAAATCAAGCACAATGAAGAAAAGATTTGTTGTGTTTAATATTTAGACTAATCATTAAATGATACACTTGCTCCATCTTTATTTATAAGTAATTTTTAACTTTCTTTTCTCATACTTATTAAAAAAAGTAGAAAGTAAATTTAATTTGTGAATGTTTTTAAAATATCTTTTGTATATAAATGTATCTAATTTATCTTTTTATCTATTAAGATAGAGTAATAAATTTATATAAAAAGTTGATTAAGAATTTATCGATTAAAGACAATTTTTTCTTAATGGGCGCTTATAGATAGAGGGAGTATTTTCCTTGACTATAGCAACCACGTAGAGTTTTCTCCAACATTGTGGTCCATCAATAATAAATTAAGTAGTGACCATGCACAAGATTGACTCAACGGTAGGTCTATTAAAAGTCTTATCTAAAAACAAATACTTATTTATCAAATTAATTTTTTCAAGATTCTTCTTATACGATACATAAATATTACTTTATTTTAAAATTAAACAAAAATTGAGACAATTTATAGATAATTTAACATAAGATCATAGAAGCTCTTAAAAAAAATGCATGAGAATTAATATTTTACATGTCAATATATATAAAAAATTACGTTACATACATGCATAATTTTATTCAAAAAATTTGTTCACCGTGTATCTATATAATTATATTTTAACACTTATATATTAGTCTAAGGTAAGAAATTCTCAATATAATAAAAAGAGTGTCATATATATGTCACAAGTGCATGACATCATTAAGTGGGGAGAATATATAGTAGTAATTAAGACAATTTGGGAGTGGATTTGAAAAAAAAATTATTTATATTGTAATAAACTATCAAATATCGATATTATTAATATTATATTATAAATTTAAACTCATAATCATATAAATTTTTGATAATATTTATTCTCTTATTTATAAATAATAAAAATAAAAATAAAACCAAACCCAATAGCATCGTAGACCATGACATGATGAGTGACTTTACATTAATGTAAAATGTCACATGTGTGATGATTACCAAGTAATCAATAGTTAATAATTTGTTTGTGAAAATTACTATACAAACGTTGAAATTGAAAGTTTTCCTAGAATCAGATACTACTAAATCCGAACAATAGTAACAGTAACAGCACAGAAATAGACATGTTTCTTAACTGTTGGATAATGTCCCAATAATCAGTATTCATTCATTCTTTTTGACTTAAACAATATTCCTTTCAAATTTTTATTTGCACGTTCATTATACGATTTTGAAGCAGAACAATAATTTATATGAAATACTTTATTTTGTATATTAATTTTTCAAGTGTGTGGTTGGTTTTTCGAAAAAAAAAATATTTTTGTATAATTGATTATGATTAAAAATAAATTAATATAAAATGATTTATGTTAATATACAAATGAATTGAACAAAAAAAATTAAGCCTCAAAATATATTGTAGAAGCAAAGAATCAAAATCAATTTTATATTTTTACAATCAATTTTGTCTCTTTCAAAAATAGAATTAATCTTAAACTAAAAGTCTATTTAGTTAAGTGTCCAATTTTTCATAGACAATTTTTTAACTAATTAACACATATATTTAATAGATATAATACGTGTTGCTGCACATTAACCACAAACTTGAATACGAGTAACCATATTTTTTTAGATGTTCAACTTCATATTGATTTGACAACTTGAAACTAGTCACATCTAAATTTATAGTTACTGAAGTCAGGTTGATTGTTAACGAGTTCTGACATCTAATATATTCATTAATCATAATCTATTAAACTTAATTAATCACTCATTTAAAATTGTATTAATCACTTAAAAGTTGTCGTAAAAACTGTATTTAGAACATTGTTCGAAAGAAAGTTAAATTGATTAAAAGAATCTATCACAAAATTTGTGTTCTCAAATAAAATTTATTTTGCTAATTTATATTTTTGTACCTCTAAATTTATATGCTAATTTAGATTGTTTATCCTAGTGTGGTTTTAAGTCTAAAATTTATCAAACATTGACATATATAACAAAGTTGTTAAACTCAAGTATTAGTGAGTTTCAGTTAACTAAGAACATGATAATATAGAGAAGTCGAATTTAAATTCCGACTGAAATAACGGTTGGTCAATTGAACTAAAAATCAAAAGATTAAGAAGAAAAAAACATAAATTTATCCAAATATAAATTATTTTATGTTTAACTAACTCAATTCTACTCATAACTAATTTTATAAAATTAATCTACATCATCGTAAAACAAAACAGGAATGATAAATTTAATTTGGACGCACAATCCATTGGTTTTTGGAAAAACTGATGCCTGCATAAGATTCAATTCTTGTGCCAAGAGTTCAACATGTTTGAAAATTATCATATAAATTATATATTATATTGTTACAATGGAGAATCATCAAATAATTTTTTAAAAGAGCATCTTGGCATCACATCAATATACGAGCAAACCGAACAATAATGTTCCTTTCCATGATAATTCATATCATTTTCTTGTGACAATTTTTTTTCACTAGAAGTTAAATTACTTATATAAAAAAACTTGACTATGTATATAATTTGAATTGGACTTAATATATATATATATATATATATATATATATATATATATATATATATATATATAAATATATAAATTTTTTTACATAATTAATTACAGTTAAATCTTTAAAAACATTTATTTTTATCATAATCATTTTAAAAATGGCACACATAATTGTTTCTGGCGATTGATTGTGGTGTTACTCGTACTCATATAAGACAATGGTTTTTTTCTCAAATAAAACAATAGATAAAGAATTGGGAAAAGTCATGTGCCGCATTAAATAATATTTATATGTATAACAACTAATAAATTTGGCTTTTATATATTCTTAGATTCACTCATCACTTCCTCCCCTTTTCCATTCACATACGTCTACACAATATTATGGTGATAATAATACAAGAAAGTTCCTTGATATAGACATAGCAATATTTTATATAAACTTTATTAAACAATAACATACATGAGGAAATTGTGAGACATCATAATAAAAATTAATTATTAAAAGAATTTAATTATAATTTATTAAATTTATATTATTAACACACTATAATTTTTTAGAGATAATAGTTTATTTAAATTAAATACTTATTAAAATTAAAATACATATATGGTTCCAAGTTTCTTTTTATCAAGAAACCTATTAGTCTTGCTTAGAAACATCATTGGCAAAACCCTCTCTCTCTCTCTCTACTTTGTTGGTCAACCTTTGTTCATTGTCTCACTCTCTCTCTCTCTCTTCTGAGTCTTGCCTTCTTTGGTAAAATGGCTTTCCTTAAGCATTCATGGTGTAAAATTATCAATTTTCTTCACTTTTTCTAGCTTTGTATAGCCTTTGAAGCTTCTAAGGTCAACTTTTCAGGTGATTCACTAATAATTACCGTTCCTCAAGATTTGTTTCTCTTTCATTCTCTCACAAGCATCTTTTGAGTTCATCTTCAAATCAAAGGGTGATCCTGTATGTAATTTTTCTTTTCATCTTTTACCAACATCATTTCTTTTCATTTAATTGCTAAAAAAGCAAACTTTTTTGTTCAATCTCTTCAATTTATTTAATGGGTCATTAAATAGACCACTATGGTATAAATAAATAAATCTCAATTTTTGTTGCTTGACTTGCAAGTGATTGTGGTGTTGTGGTTTTGGGGAAAGTCAAATATCTTTTATGAAATTTTGCTTTATTTGATTTTTAGCTTTGTTTATATATAGAATTGGAATATGTTGGTTATAGAGATTTTTCTATTGAGTTGTGTTCTTAAAGGGTTGTGAAATTATGAATCTGATTTCTTAATTCTTTGTTTTTTTTTTTTGCTTCTAAATTAAGTCAAACAATCCTTTGACTCAATTGGAGACTTTGATTTATTTGGGGGTAATGGATAATTCAAATGAAGCATCATCATCATCATTGAGTTTTGTATCATCTCACTTATCAAATGGCTGTTCAAGTAATAATCACAACATAACTTCCTCAACCAACAATGAAAATGGTGCAAACATTGAAATTGTGAGTTTGAATAAGCTAAGTGGAAGCCTTGAGAAGTTAATATTGGGTGATATTGATTATGATTATTGTGATGCTGAGATTCTTGTTGAAGAAATCCCGGTCGGTATTCATCGATGTATATTGGCTTCGAGAAGTCAGTTTTTTCATGAGCATTTTAAGAAAGGGAAAGATGGAGGAGTGAAGGAAGGAAAACCAAGGTATCTTATGAAAGAATTGGTGCCTTATGGTAATGTTGGATATGAAGCTTTCCTTGCTTTCTTGCATTATTTGTATACTGGAAAGTTAAAGGCTTCACCATTAGAAGTGACAACATGTGTTGATGAATCATGTATTCATGATGCATGCCGCCCCGCTATCAATTATGCTTTGGAGCTCATGTATGCTTCTGTTACTTTTCAGATGAAAGAGCTGGTTTTACTTTTTCAGGTATACTAATTATGCTATGCTTCCTTAAGCATCATTTCTTGTACATTTTCATATATTGTTGTTGCTAATTTTTTGAGTAGAAGAGAGGAAATGTGATAAATTTAGTGCAATAAACTGAAGGCCTACAAAATTACTTGAAGCACACACTGTGCTTTAGTTTACAAAATTACCCTTGAACCGTACTGCAGTTGACTTCGCCCCCAACACCCCGCAGTCGAAGCCCAATAAACGTTTGGGCCAAGCACAAAGGGTAAACCTGTTCGAACGACCTGTCCACTTATCAGTAAACTATGAACCATTAATTTTTCCAATGCAGCTTTAAACTTCTGACTTAATTTTCTTACATGTTATTGGCCTAATATAAATATCGCTTTATTGATGCAGCGGTATCTCCTAAATTTTGTTGACAAGGCTCTTGTAGAAGATGTCATTCCTATTCTTATGACTGCATATCACTGCCAACTAGACCAGCTTCTCTCTCAGTGCATTCAGAGAGTAGCAAGGTCTGACTTGGACATCATATCTTTGGAAAAAGAACTTCCACATGACGCTGTGACCGAAATCAAATCGCTCCGAGGCCAATCTTTACCGGAATTGGCTCCAGATGCAATGGAAGTTGAACTTGTGACTGATAAGAGTATTGGGAAAATCCTCAAAGCTTTGGACTCTGATGATGTTGAGCTACTGAAGCTTCTTTTAGATGAATCTAGTGTCACTCTTGATGATGCCTATGCTCTACACTATGCTTGTGCATATTGTGATTCTAAGGTTGTTCAAGAAGTTCTTAGTCTAGGATTGGCTGATATTCTCCTTAAAAATCCACGAGGATACACAGTTCTTCACGTGGCCGCAAGGCGAAAGGATCCGTCCATTTTGGTTGCATTACTGAAAAAAGGAGCTTGTGCTTCAGAGACCACTCTGGATGGACAAACCGCTCTTTCAATTTGTCAAAGATTGACGAGGCGAAAGGATTATCATGTGAAAACGGTGCAGGGGAAAGAATCTCACAAGGACAGGCTATGTGTTGATGTACTTGAAAGAGAGATGAGAAGAAATTCTATGGTAGTGAACATGTCAGTTTTGTCACAGTTAACTGCTGATGACTTGTTCATGAGACTGGATTACCTTGAAAATAGAGGTAGGACTTTACTTGTCTAGCTCACATTCTACCAATGATTACGAAGTTTGGACCTTATAGTATATTTTAGGAATGAGTTGTGTTACTTTGACAAAAAATTCGACAATTTGGATGATTAACATAGTTCAAATACACGGTTAATTATGTCCAGTTGATAGTTAATGGACATAATAAGGTGTCATAACTCATTAACCATCCACTAAACACGATTCTGAATGTCATTAACCACAAAATTTAGGTCTATATTTAAATGCAAATTGTAGTTAATAGATGTCATGTATATTTTTGAAAATCATGTATATTTAAACATAATTTAGATGTTTAATGGATATCATGAATATTTGAACATTTGAAAATCGTGGTTAATGACCTGAATTGTGATGCCTTGGTATATTCATTTACTATATATATTGAATGTAATTAACCTCCTATTTGAACTGTGTTACCCTTAAGTTATTGTGGAAATTTCTTGTCAAATTTGTGTGTCAAAGTATCATTTCTCTTTAGGAATATGTATGCATCATCACAACGTCAACAAAATATTTGCATGATGCTTTTGAATTTGGAAACATATTATGGACATGAAAATAACATTCTTGATATGTTGCAGTTGCATTTGCTAGGCTGTTCTTTCCTGCTGAGGCTAGGGTAGCCATAGAGAATGCTGAGGCAGATTCCACATCACTCTATGCAACTTCATCAGCTTTAAAGGGAAATATAAAAGAAGTAGACCTAAATGAAACACCTTCTGTTAGAACAAGAAAGCTCCAATTAAGACTACAGTCCCTTGTAAAAACAGGTATGACCAAATATTTAAGTCTTGTTCAAAAATAAAAATAATGACCACAAATACTTTAGCCTCATTGATTTTCATTTGTTGTTGAAATTTATATCAGAAGCAATATAATTAAAACTCCTGCAATATAATTTTTAAATTTCTACAGTTGAGAACGGTAGGCGCTTCTTTCCGCATTGTTCTGAGGTGCTTGATAGGTATCTGGAGGACGATACGCCCGATGTTTTCGTCCTCGAGAAAGGCACTGAAGAAGAGCAGAGAATGAAGAAAGCGCGTTTCATGGAACTTAAAGACGAGGTGCAGAAAGCATTTCATAAAGATATGGCTGAAAACAACCATTCAGGTTTTTCGTCTACACTGTCTTCGACATCAACATCGAAACGTAGGGAAAGTCTTAACCACAAATTGAGGAAAAAATAAAGTCCATGTTGTTCTAGAGTATTTGCTATAAGTTTTGGCCTTTGTTCTAGAGTAGTTGCTATAAGTTTTGGCCTTTTGAAGTAGTAGTGTTGTAACATACAAGTAGCAATAGTAGCATGTTTTGCCAATAAGATGCTATGTTGCATTATAATTGAACCCAAAGAGAAGATGTGGTGGATAATAATCATGTAATATATGGGATATGAATTGTGAACCATTCACCTCAATTGTATTATTCCCATTCTTTATTTTTGTTTCGTCAATGTAAAATATATTTAACATGTAAAGGTAGAGTTTACGTGGACTTCTCACAACATATATTTTTTCATAATCAAATTTTTTATCACATGTTTAAGAAACTCTATTTACGCAGAAACTATGTAACACTATGTTCATCGCAAATAGAATCAATTAAGAACTTACCTGTTATTTCTCCCAATTGACTTTAGAAACTTCATTGCAATAACAAGACTGTCATTAGGCCTTATTTGGTTTGTTTGAGTCTATGATATAATACTAATATTCTGAAGAAAAGAAAAAGTAAAAAACAAAAGACTCAACCTTCTTAGGAAGATTCAATGAAGTTTAGAGTTGTCTCTAATATTACATGAAAGTGTGTCATTCCTAATCTAAATTTTTATTTATATAAAAAAGAAGTCATTGTAGAAGTTTTGTTTGTGTGGTCATTTAACTGGTGACTCACCTCTATGGGGAAAATGCTACTAAAGATTATTTAAATTTGGTAGATTAACTGAACCTTGAAGAAGTTTTGTCTACAACAAACTCATAAAAGATTGTGTAAGATTCGTTATCTATAGAACAAGTTGGATTCACCTACCTTACTAGTAGAAGGTTTTTCAATTATGAACAGACAACAGCAGCTGATTGTGTGCTGCCACTAGAGAGGGACAGAAAATAATAAACCATTATTGAGTCCTAGGACAGTTGAGGAAGGGGCACACACACAGTCACAAAACCTGACATACACACATAGCATAGCCATACTGGAATCCAAAATTGTATGTATTTCGATTTAACGGTTTTTACAGTCTATTTGCTTGCAATTGATTAAATAATGAATGAGTTGCTCTTCAATACATATTGGTTACTTGAGATGTATACCATCATAACTCAAAAAGAGTATAATAAACATCATATTAAATAATGTAGTGAACAATAATTATCAAACTAAAAGACACATGATTATTATAATAATAATAATAGTCATCTCATTAAAAATTTGGTTAAGTTTTGAGGACCAAAAAGTGCAATTCCATAAGCAGCAGGTAATGATAATAACTTGTTAACTTTTCCAACATAAGCTCTTTTAGTGAAGTTATCATAATCATTGGCTTCAATAGAATCTAATATTTGCCTATACAATAACAATGAAGCCCATACAGGCCATCTACTAGCAGAACTAAGCTCTGCAACACCCTTTTCTGCTTCATCAAAAAACATCCTTGCTCTTTTTATTTGTCCTTTCATGAAATTCCTCCATTTTTCTGTTACTCTTCCGCGCATAATGTCGTCGTCTGATAGGCCGGCTTGCGCCAGCTCATCTTGTGGGAGATACACTCTTCCTCTTCTACCACTATCATCATCAAATAATAAATGCTCTATAAGGATTAAATTACAAACTTTCTACTTCAAAATTCTCAAAGAATTCAGAAAGAAAGAGAACTTACTCTTCTCCAACGTCTCTTAGTATATTTGTGAGTTGATTTGCAATGCCTAATGCCAATGCTGCATTATAAATGGTCTCAGTTGAAGCATTGGACTGTGGAGCTATCCCCATAACAGGAACACTCATAAGACCTACTGTACCAGCAACATAGTAGCAATAAAGATAGAGCTCATCAAAGTTATTGTATCTTGACTTTCTTAGGTCCATCCTCATCCCTTCTATCATGTCCTTGAATGGCTATTTCAAACAGAAATTCCAATGTCAATAACATCAATCACTTTAACCACATTAATTCAACATACAATTACCTGAATATCTACGGGGTAGTTTGAGACTGTGTGTGAGAGAGCAGCATCATACAAATCATAGGGTCGACCTTCAAAAACATCACTTAGTCGTTGTTCCCACCTGTCCAATGCTTTGGGTGTGATGTGTGAAGCGTTTGGACCATCTACTAGTTCATCAGTTCTTCTACACCACACTACAATGCAAAATACACAATTAAATTGGAGAAACACTACCAAACTTAAGATTCAGTAAAAAACAAAAACAAAATGGACCATAAAAACTAGTTGGAGAACAACAAACTAGAATAACAAGTTAATCATATACATACCATAAATTGCCCATATAGCTTTTCGGCGCTCTTCTGTCATCAATTGTGTACCTACGTTTTACAATTGAAAGCGAGTCAAATCAACAACAAAATATACTGGTACTTAGCGAAAATTTAAAATATTCATATAATTTTCCGAGTGTCTTTCATTAACATAAATATAGTTATTAACATTTAAAAACCACTAATATATTATTTTACTCAAAATACAACTAATATATAAAAAATAATTAAAAAATATACATTATTTTCATAAAATAATTTTACATTAACAACATGAATTCATATTTTTGTCACATTACACCATTTTTGTATAGTTATTTATAAAATCGAGAGTATGATTTGAAAACATGATAATTTTTCATTAAATGCGAGTGTAAACTTTACAAACCCTTAAATTCTATATAAAAACTAATATTCTTTAAAAAACATCAATTAAAAAATAACAGAGGAATATATGGTAAATTCGCAATGGACAATGGATAACGATTCTTGCATATCTGGCTTATATGATGCCAACTAAACTTAATAAAAATAAATAAAACATTTATATATATTATCGAAATAAATAATTTTTATACCGAAAATCAGAATGATTAAATTATTAATAAAGTTTCATTTTCGTTGTAACTATTTATAAAATCATCACATAATTAATTATAATTTTATTAATTGTGTAAACCTTTGAAATGCATGCAAATTGAATTAAAAAATAATGAGAAAGTAAAGTAAAATAAATACCTAGGTAAAATGTCTTGGCATACTCAGCACAAACTTCACCGCAGCGATCATAAGCCGAATTCAATAAATCCCCATTACTAAAATCACCTTCAATTGTTTTCTCCAAATCAAATTCTATATTTGCACCCCTCTTCTCTTCTCTCACCAAAGCTGCTTGCTTCAAAACTACTTCATACACCCTCTCCTCTGAGCTTCGCAAAGATTCTGCTACCACTGCACCCCCACTTCCAAACCTTATCCTAGAACACACTTTAACACTCCTTTGTGTTCTTCCAATGCTACAAATATCCACCATTGATTTGGCATTCTCTTTGGGCCCACAATTCACCCAAAGAACAACACTAGACATCTCAAGAACACAACAATTTCCTATGTTCTATTTTTTTGTGCAACTTGGAAATTATTCTTGAAATTAAATTTAAGAGTTTAGTATAATGGACACTAAAGAAAAAGGAGAGAAGAATGAGTTAGGAAAACTTTTGAGGTTGTGAAAAGAAAATTAGATGATGCACGTTTTATTCATCTTGATGCTTCTTAAAGATATATTGAAAAAATAATATGTGATTGTAAGGCTTATATTATGTGACTATGTGTACGGTTGTAATACGTGTGAGAATGTATGGACAGTGGTGTTGTAATCCTTAACTTGATCAACTTGTTTGTTTTTATTGCAAGATTCTCTTATTTTAGTTGTTGTCTGGGCAGAATTTTATTTTGGATCTTCTTTTCTTCTCTTATTTTTTTTATTATGTTTGGAAAATATAGACATGTGATTTATTTTTTATTTTTTTATATTAAATTCATCAAAATCGTTGGTGTATCTATCTCTCTTTAAAAATGAGAGAAAAAATAGGAAAGTATCTAGACCTTTTTATTTGGATTATTTTCTTTAGTATATTTTTATTAATTTATTTATGTTACATTGACTGAGAAAAAGGGTACCTTACATCTGCATGTGGTCCAATATTTTGTTTTGTTTGCTTACTAGTAGTGGATGGTGAGAGCCTCTACCCCTCCTCCCTTTTGATCTCTTCCATCCATATTTACTTTTTTCATTTAAGAAATGGTTTAAAAATCAATTTTTAATTTAAAATTATTTAAATATTTTTTATTCTCTTTTGTCTAACTAAGCAATTTGCACACATACTTTTTGTACGTGGTTTTGTTTTTATGGTGCAGTATTGTGTTTGTTCATTGGCTTAGGGCAATATTTTATTTTCTTATCTTGTTGTATATCTTGTTTTTTTCATTTTATTGTGTTGTTTTTCAATTTAAATTGACATATCAACTTCGATTATATACAAATTCAATCAATAGTTTTAGCGTAATCAATATTACAGTTCCAGAGGTATCGGTATTTCAAATACCTCAATTTTATAATATTTGTAAATTTTATTACATTTATAAATATTTTATCGTTGCGTGTTATTCATTTAGATGTTGTAAGTTTATTCATAAATTTATCTTTTTTTATTTTGACAATTTTAAATTGTAATGTTTTTTATCTATATAATTTTGATCAATTTTAAGAAATATCGTATATCCTATTTTAGTAAAAAAAAAAATAATGAATGGTGAGCAATTTTCGGAAAGAGAAAAAAAATTAAAGTAGTGGATGGTGCATTAATTGTATGGCTTAATATTGGTTAAATATATAAATAAATAAAATTCTTTCGAATGGTAAAAATTTCATCTAAATGTTTGTGATTAAGTGCTGAATCCTTTTTCATGTTGTGTGATTATCACCCTTATCAACGTGTTTCTTCACTTTTCAAAAAAAAAAATGTTTCTTCATCTATTTTAAAGATGTTGTATGATGTAATGGATTTGAATACTTATTGTACTTCTTTTTGATAAAATTTACTTATAAAAAAATCAACTACAACTATATTCTTTTTTTATTTTAGAAAGTTCAAACCTTCAAAATTAAACCAATGAAGAATAATACGATAAATTGTTAAGGATATTATTGAAAAATAACTAATTTTTATTAGAAGTAAACAAATAAATTAATTTTGGTAATATGTATAAATAACTTTAAAATGACAAGTAAAGAAAGGAAGGAAGTAATTTTTATAGAAAAGATTCTAATTGTGGAAAGTGTTGAAAGAGAAATCATTTCAAAACAATTGACGTGTGAAACTTTGGCTAGCACTAGAATGTGCTATATTAATTGTACACATTATGGATGGATAACTCTTCTAAGTGTGTCTTTGGAATATATTTACACTTTTTATGAAGAAATTACGCATTGGAGTGGTGAATGGATGTGCATCTAGCATCATCTTTCCAAATCAGGGTTAAGCATTTATGAAGCATGGAAATTAGCGTTGTATGATTGTGTCATTTCTCATTTGTGTGCATTTTCTACAAATTCGGTTGTTATTTTTGCTTTGTGAAATTGTGAAAACATAATGCAATTTCAATTAATGTTATTTTTGTTCTTTTTGAATTTCGAGTCTAGCTCGTGTAAGAGAACATTTACTCTTTTAATGTCGGCCACCACACCATCCAATATTGCCAACAAGGCTAGTTGAAGTATATAAATTTGTACACCATTCTTATATATGCAGCCAATATTGAATTGAAGTTTCACAAAGTTTAGAAATAAAATATACAAATCAATATATTTAGCCTCTATAGTCTATTATCTGTCTCTAGAAACAAATCACTAGTTGATAACCTTATTGGTGAATAAGCTACAAGGGTTGCATGCATGTATTTATAGAATAAAAATTGAGCTATGTGAATTTGGTAGGTGGTATTTTTATGGCAAAATATATTTTATAGTTTTTTAAGTTACACAAATATATTGGATTGATTTTTAATTTTTTTTTTATAAAAATGTCTTTTATGTTTATAAATGTTATGATATTGAATTTTTTAAGTTTTAATATCATTTCAATCATTTTTAGTTAGAGATTTTAAAATTTTACT